>DWGR01000763.1:0-19596 GCA_018247715.1 Heliconius burneyi
TATAATATATTCTAATTAATATATACTTGACGTAGAAAATATTTACTTTTGTGTTCTTTTAGTAATTTAAATTCCAGTGATGCCATTTCCATATTTTCACATCAGGATGTGACTTAGCCGCGAGCAAACTACCGTTTCCTAGATATTGCAAGCAATACTGAATTTTATCTATTCGTATTTGCATGGCGAGGACGTGCAGCTCACATATTTCTTCATTTCTATAAATAACATAAAAATGTTATTTATATAAGTGAAGTTTGAGGCCATCGTGGCGCAAGGGTGTGACTGTGACGCGACGGTTGTAGGTTCGATCCCCACTCTAGGACGTGAAATATCTATTTAGGTTTATATTTTCATTTCCTCGCTTTGCTTTGCCTCGACACCAGATGTCGAGGCAAAGCGTGGCGTTGAGTTCTGCCACTCAACACGCAATTCCTCCAGAATTCGGCAGAAAGTGGGGAACCGAGTGTTTTAATACTACGTTACCTCTTGCCTCTGCTGTGTGCGGGATACAGCTTGAAGCAGATAAAAAAAATGTTTTCCGTTCAAATACATTTTTAATCTTTTAATTTTTCAACAAGTTATATTATGCATGAAAATATAATTAATGTATGAAAATAAGTCTTTAAATCGTTAAAATTTGGAGCTTTAACGCAACTGAAAAATTGAAAAAAGTATTTTTAGCAACTCATTAATATACCCAAATAAGGATTACGTAGCTTTAAAGGTAAACTTATTTTAAAATATTGTGTACTAGTTGTTGCCTGCAACTTCTTCCTCCTGGCGTTCATCCCGGCGTAAGTTGCGAGGGTCTGTCTTCCTACTTTACTTTGCACGGTCTTTACCGATCATACTGACCGCAAATACATATGTAGGAAAAAAATAATAATCTTCATAAATAAGACTTAAAAGTGTAATGGATAAAATAATTAACATATTTACAAACGGTTTTTGGCTATTGAGCATCTTTTATTGGGCTGCTAAAGTCAACGAATTAGAATATGTGAATTAGATGTAGTAAGATGGAAAGGGTTATCTTCGCTCATATGGTTCTTCATTTTGCTGTCTCTGACATTTCTAGTCCCTTTATTTCCTTTGCTTAAAAACGATATTTAGTTTTCTTTCTACCAACGGCATTCTGCTCGCCATTATGTTCAAATTTTTCTAAAAATTATTTATAATTTATTTCATAAGCTACTTTTATCTAAACCATACTTACGTAAAAAAAAATAAAAAGTGATAAAAACTAAATTACTAATAAAGCTCAAAAGTTACACAAAAAAAACATGACGTGGCCTCTCGATTGCAACGCGTTGTCATAACGACTCATCTATGGTACTTATCGAACAGCAGCGATCCTCTCTCGGACGTATTGGCTAACACCTGAGTTGATTTGGAAACATACAATTATTATTATTATAACATAGTTTATTGTACATAAAAATAACACGCATTATTATTTTCTTCTTTGTTTCAGCTTAAAGCTGTATTCCGCATGTAGCAGGGTAGGCAGAGGGTACGTTCCCTTCTTCCTCTTGAGAAACTCCGTTCACCACTTTCTGCTTAATTCTGAAGGCAATGCGTGTTGTATCGCATAACTCAACGCTGCTTTTAGTTTTGACACCAGAATGAAGAAATGAAAATATAAATAAATGTTTTATTTCCTCGAGTGGGGATCGAACCCACGACAAGTTTTAAAGTCATACTTTGTGCCTCTGCTCTACGACTGGCCTCAGTCATGTTTAATTATTTATTAAATTAATTATTATTGTAATTATAAATGTGGTTAAACCTACGACTATTTATAATGATCTACGTGAGGTCTTGGCTCTGGTGCGGTTAAAAGCACTACTAGTTGTGGCCACATAACCTCCACTATTAGGATAATTGATTATTTAATTAATCAATTATTCTAATGTAATTATGAATGTGGTTAACGCCTATTTATAATTGAACTGGTCTGGAACAGTGAAGGCGAGAGTTGATATAATGGAAAGGGGTCCCTGAAGCCTACACTTGTGGTCGCAAGTCCCAGGCACTGCTCCGAGCCTCACATCATTTAAAGAGAGTAGACAACATTACTTATACCTACTGTCTACAACTCATAACTAACGATTATTTACGAAGCTTACATTTATTACACATATGAGTAGAACCAAAGACCAGGACATGGTCGGAGGTTCTTGTAGTTTATTTATAATACCTACTAAGCGTCTCCTCCGACGGATATATTACTTATAAAATCCCATATTTTCATTTCTTTACTTCTTCGTAGTATTGAAAATTGAATTGTTTTATATCAATAAACAGGCCCTTGGTTTGTCATATGGGATGATACTTAATATGAAAAGTTCTATAGCATCCTATATAGCAATAGTTTTCGATTTCCTTTTAAATTCTTTTATTCTTTTCTCAAGATGTAAAGTTGTGAACATAAATTGCACCATTGTGATTCATTCGGGATTTCTTTGCTGGCTTGTGGCTTTGAGATGGAAATAGTCGTCTTAAAACATAAGAAGAGAATGCTTTGATGTTCCTCCACAAGGTTGCAGGCTTTAAAGCTGATATTTCACTAAATATCTATACGTAGATATAGAAGGGATCTTATTGAATATAGTTTAGTTATTTTAACAAAATATTTCAACGAATGACACCATTGCAATTATTATAAGTTCGATTGTCGCTTAAAGTAAATGTTTATATTATGATTTTCCTTAAACAGTGTTTTAATGGGAATATCTTAACACTAGGTTCCCAGGTTCCTTCTGCCTACCCTGTTACGTGGGATATAGCGAAGCTATAAAATAGTAAGTTCCGCGGCTTCGCCCTTAGTACTTCGTAGTACTTACGAAGTAACATCGAAACGATTAACGTGACAAAATACGCATATAGCTTTCCTCGATAAATTGTATAAACACAAAAATATTTTTCCAATTTTTCCAGAATCTCCTGAGATAAGCGCGTTCAGCCAAACACACTTATCAGCTTTATAATATTAAAGTTATATTTATTTACTCAAATAAAATAAATATATGAAGTCAAATCTCGATACGAGAAAATGTCACAGTGTTAGATATTAGTGAATTTCGTTCCGCATTCGGGTGGAATGATTTATATTTCTTACAAGTGTTTGTTTTTATACTTTTATAATAAGGATATAGCTATGAAAAAGTTAAAAAGTCATTCAAGCGAACAAAATAAATCAACAAAAAATGAAGTTTATATGTTTTTGTGTGTGAACCTACATACACAAAAACTCACAGTGGCGGCTAGTAACACAGGCTTAAATCTAGCTGGTCTTTGGTTCTACTCATAAATGTAATAAATAGAAGCTTAATAAATAGTGTAATATGAGTTTTAGGTATAAATATTGTTATTATTACTCTCTTTAACCCGGCGGGAGTGTGGTGAAGAAAAGTTACTTAAAGCTTGCGGCGGGGTGTGACTTACCCGGAAACCCGGTTTGTTTTAATTAAATTTGAATGAAATAAGTGGTATATATTATATAAGGTATATACTGGCGGCTAGTAACACAGGCTTAAATCTAGCTCGCACTATGCTAATGTTCAAGTCTAATGATGTTTTGCAAGCTGAACCGCATACCAGGCAATGAATTAAATAAACTGATTAAACTATTCTACATTACAACTGATCATAATGGCGTTCTTAGAAGAGGCGGATGAGTTTGTATTATTAATAAGAAGGTATGACTACGAAAATTCATCGATAGAAAAGATAGAGTTAGAGCTAGGCAATTGTCGTCTAAAGGAATAAGCTTTGGAAGATACGAAAGAATGCTATAGATTGAGAATATATTTAAAAAAAAACTAGTACTTCTACAAGTGTGTTTTATAAATTATTTGCTATTCGACTAAAATATTGGCATAATGCGAACTAGATTTTAGAGCTTAGTACAAGCGCCAGTCCCACGTTATTGTACGTTTTATTAAATACACCTAAAGAGAAACATACCCCCACGATACCACAAAAAAGATTTGTTGTTTAGGAGTTTCAAGGTTATGTTAGGAACAATATAATTATAAAATAATAATAAAATCGAATGTAGCATACTTTTCATATTCTTATAAAATAGAACACATCAACTCATAAATATTAAAAAAAAATGTTACAGTAACATATTTGAAAAATGAGGCCATTATCTACTTAGGCCAGTCTTGGCGCAGAGGCACAATCTGTCTCTGCAAGACCAACTGGTTGTGGGTTCGATCCCCCACTCTAGCAAGTGAAATATTTATTTAAATTTATATTTTCGCTCCGATGTCGAGACAAAGTGTGGCGTTGAGTTCCGTCACCCAACACGCAATGCCTCCACAGTTCGGTGGAAAACGAGGAAGGAGTGTCTTAGCACTCGGTTTCCTCCACCTACCCTGCTGAATGCGGGATGCAACGTGAAAATGTTTTTATATTTGGAAAATGTTTACTAGAGCGTATATTATTTATTGGATTGTAAGCCTAAAACTGACCCTACACTGGTAAATTGTTTTTACGCTTCAAAGCGTTTGTGGAAGAAATATACCAAGTTCTTAAGTGCTTCAAGTGTTTCGCTAGAAATATTAAGCGCTTGTGAGTTTCCAACACCGTAAGTATACATACAATTGTACATATGATGTCGGAAATTCAAAAGCGTTATACAGAGAGTTTTGTCAGCACTACTTCAAATGAAACCACAGTTTTAATTACTCTACAAAAGCCTGATACAAGTAAAAAAGTCCAAAAAATGAAAAAGTTTTTTTTTTCAAGCAAAATAAATAATAAAATTATCGTTATTTGTTAAAGACGACGCACGCACACATAAGTCTATCAAAGGGACACCGCCGCACATGATTCATTCCGAAATCGAGTCATAGGTATTGGCGATAAAGTTCAAAGTTGTTTATAATCTTTAGTAGTATTTATGTACTATTAAGTGTTTAATTAATATGACTATACAAGAGTACTCAACACGTAATGGCTCCAAAATTCGGTGAAAAACGGGGAACAGAAGTGTCTTAATCGGAACGGAGTGTACTAATACCAGGTAGCCAGGCTCCCTCTCCCTACCCTGTTGCAACGTGAAGCTAAATGTATATAGGTATAGATTTCTTATATGTGAAAAAATATGTAATTTTTATTCCCCATTCAAGACGCAATGTCTTAAATTCAGACGAAAAGTTGCAATAGAGTGGCTTAGCTCTTAAGTTAATTAAAAACTTCATACAATAATATTAATCTAAAATGGACTTCATTAATTTACAAGACGACAGATGTTTCTAAGAAAGACATCGTTAATCAAGCCAACTTGAAAAAAAAACAACTATCTGAAATTCAGTGAAATGGTGACTTGCTCATTTCATTATACTTTTCTTACTGTTTTCTTTATCGTCAGTCATAAATAAATTATGTAAATAAAAAACAAGGACTACAATTACTATATTTTGCGAGTTCTTAATTCTTCGGATTATATATTTTTTAGTAATTTTATCAGCTTCACGCTGTATCCCGCACACAGCAGGGTAGGCAGAGGGAACCTCGTGTTAAGTTACTCCGTTCCCCACTTTCTGCTGAATTCTGGAGGCATTGCGTGCTGAGTGGCAGAACTCAACGCCGCGCTTTGCCTCGACAGCAACGCGAAGAAATGGAAATATAAACGTAAATATAAATATTTCACTTCCTCAAGTGGGGATTGAACTCACAACCGTCGCGTTGCAGTCACACCCTTGTTTTTTTTTTTGCTATTTCTTTTTGTAAATCAGAAATTTTGTTTTTAATTTTGTAGAAATAGAGTGTTTTGTAATTGCATACGTAGGTAGTCGTAGGTTTAAGCCAACTTACTCAATTTTTATAAATCTAAAATATTGTCTTTGACAAACCTCAGCATTAAGTTGTGACAAAATTTATAGAGCTGAAAGCTTGAAGCAGTGATTTATTAAGATAAGCAAGATGGCAAACTTTTTAAAAATTTTGGTTCAATATCTAGACAGACATACTCAATCATGCTATCGATGCTACAAAAAGACCATAATGTTTCGTCTCATAGAGATTTATTACGAATATTTCAATGTTGTCAGCATCGCTGAGCAGTACAAAAATTAGATTTGCATCTTCTTTTGTCAATTTTACAAGCGACGACAAGAATTAACTCGAATACGAAGTAGACATCGGTATCTGGATTTTATTACTTTACTTGAGGCGTGTTTTAAGTAGGTACTCCATTTTGCAATATACAGCACGTGTCCTAGTAAATTTTATTAAATTCTTATTTAGATATATCTGATAATCACATGTTGTTTTCAATTATGTATAAATTCATTTATTAATACAATATAAATTTACAGGGTAATGTTTTATTATAGGTTAATTTGTACCTCGAGAGTAATAGTAAAAATGCTTAAAATTTGTAAATGTATTTTTATTTACATTTATATATAAAATCAGCTTCACGCTGTTTCCCGCACACAGAGGGGTAGGCAGAGGGAACGTAGTGTTAACCTATTCCCCGCTATCCACCGAATTCTGAAGGCGTTGCGTATTGAGTGGCAGAACTCAACGCCGCGCTTCACCAGAGTGAAGAAATGAAAATATAAATTAAAATAAATACTTCCTTTTCTCGAGTGGGGATCGAACTCACAACCGATCGATTTTTCAGCACACTTTGTGTCTCTACGCAACGATTTATTTATACATTATAAATTTATTGAAAGGACCACAAACAAAATTCTGTAACTTACGGTGTCTGGTATATGTAAAATATGAATATAATAAATTAAATTAAAGTAAATGTTAAATCAAACCTTTAAAAATGTGAAAAGATTAGAAATAGAAATGATATTGGTGCGGAAGCAGAATTGAAAAGATGCAGCCATTCAGAGCCAACGAGGCGTGAAAAGAGATATAAGGAATAGAATTTTAAATGAGGACATTAAGCTTTAACGTGTCCATTTAACAATAAAAAACGAGGCTAAAATTTTGGCTATATATTTCTTTTCAAATTGTTTTTATATTTTGTACACTATAGGTTAGTTATTCATTTATATGTTGAAAGTTAGATGACCCGGGGAACTTCGTATCAACTGATCAAATATAGACTTCTTGAAAATGTTAAATACATATTTATTATCTTTTGATAGAGTCAAGCGATTACAATGAAATAAAAACTAAAACCTACTTGTAGTTACTTGCAATTATTTTGAACAAAACTTGCTTAAATTTGTTGTGTATTTTTTACGTGATACGTGTTTACATAAACAGACAAACAGACAAAAATTTCAAAAATGCTAGAAATGGATGCTGGTAGGTATCCTTTAATACCCTGGTAATTTTTTTTTTAATATTTTCAATGTACAAAAAGTCTTTTCTACAGATTTATTACGTTTCCATACCTAATGTACGCAACGTCAGATCGTCAATAACTGACCCAGTTTAATAAGATATTATTTATCAGTTATAAATGACAATATAAAGCTTTCCTACTAACAACGATAACTTTGAATTAGTGCATTCTTTATATATATTACTACACGTTACATATTAAAATGACGAGTAAAAAACATCACTCAAATATTACCTTATTTCAAAGCTAAGTATCCGTAGCAGATCGATATCAACAAATTAAACTGATAAAAGAATAGAACTTTTAAATAGAACCAAGTCTTATAAAAGATCGGCTTAAATATTACACAAATGCGGGCAATGAAAAGATAGTGAAAAATCCAAATTCTGCAATCAGCGCCGGCGAAGCGATTTTTCTCTTCATTTACCATTTGCTAGCCATTCAGCTATTATCACTTTTATTTTATTTTCAAATACCCTTATAGGAATCTGTTATATTAGTTCACTATAAAATTTATATTTGAAATGATACTTAACTGGTTTTGTTTGTGTAATAAGCTTAATTTCCTTTTTAAATATTATTTCTCGTTTCAAGCACTCTTATTTTTGAGTAGGGTAGGTAGAGTGAACGTAATATTAAGATACTCCGTTCCCCATTTTTTGCTTAATTCTGGAGGCATTGGATGTTGAGTGGCAGAACTCAACGCCGCCAGAGCGAAAAAAATAGAAAGTAAAAAGTGAGTGATGACTGGCCACAATACTGTCATTAATTTTTAGAAAATTTCCAGATTAATGAATGAATGAAATTTAGTAAATATTACCAACTTATATTTCAAGAGTTCGGCATCTTAAGTTTTTCTTAAATCTTGGCTACCTTTGTAAGCGTGTTTCGGAATAATTTATTACATTTAAGTCTTATCCTTAAACCTTTATAAATCTGAACCTCTTTAATGTTTCCTGTTTTAAGATAGCGCACTTTTAAAGGATTTTCTTAACAAAATTTAAATAGTATATTAAAAAACAACTACAGATAAAAAAATTACAGTATTGAAAATATGTGAAAAATTTGGATGTACAGACAGTATTACAAGTATATTTTTCATTTTATTTTCTATTATTACACTTTTATTATCAATAGAAGTATGATATTTGAAAATGTGAATGCAATTTTTGTTCTACACCAGTTGAAAAGGTAAAACATTTCTTTGCTTTAAGCCTCTTGTAGAGTAGACTGAATTTTACCGCTTACACAGTTTTTACTCATAATATTGAGGTCAGGTGGTTAAAATGGTTTTAGTGGTTTAGATCATCATTAAAATAGTTTAATATATCATACAAATTACAATTATATTTGTAAATTTTTATTTTTTATTAATATAGGTAAGCCTGGTGATAGGTATGTTGTTTTTAAAAAAATTGATAAATTGTTTCTACCATAATATTAATAATAAAAGAAAATTGAAGAAACACAATTTAAGACAATTTATTCAATACATAATTTATAAGCAAAAAAGATTTTTGGTTCCAACGCATAGATTTGCTTATCGTTTTTGTTTTTTGTTTTTAAGGAACCTAATGTAAAGTTCTCCGTTCTCCTAGTAGAGAAGAGAAATGATGTTATTGCAAGCTTAAGCACATATTTGAAACATAATATTGTATAGAATAAAAAATAGAAACGTAAAATATCGATAAGTATACAATAAAGCTAGATAAGAAATATTTCTTTGACGGAATAAATGACGGGAACACAATAAAAGATCAGTGATTTTTAAATTAATTGTTCGCCTTTCGAGCAATTCTATTGTTATCATGCCTTTGTAAATCGAATTGAATAAATGAAAGCTAAAAGTCTAAAACATATTCTATACAGATTTTACTGCAGTGAATATTTTAGCGTTTAACGTTGATGTTAAATGTAAATATGCATATATGAATGACAAAATGCCATGAATCTTCCTAGAATATCATATATTTTATTAGCGGAAATCTTATGCTTGGATACTCCGTTCCCATTAAGACTCTTCAACATTTTCTGCCAAATAATGGTGGCATTGCTCGTTGAGTGGAGGAACTCAACCACTCTTTGCCTCAGCTCATTACCAGAGCGACCGAAGAAATGAAAATATTATATATTAAATTTTTCCGAGTGGGAATCGAGCCCACAGCCTGTCGCGATTCTACTCGCACACTTGTGATTCTGCGCCACAATGGCCTCAAAATATTACCTCATAATACGAGTATATCGATTCCTTATAAAACAATAGGTGTACGTTGTTAGTAAAGTAAAGCTTATTAATCAGGGTTAAAAGTTATTTAAATCTCTATCTATTTATCACGTAAAAATTACTATATAAATCATAAGAATATATTAAAAGCCGAAAAAGATAAAAGATAAAAGTGGAAAAACTGTCTGTCTGTCAGCTTATTGGTCAAAACTATTGAACAAACGAATTCATAAATGTTGCTGTGGTAATACGTGCTATATCTTTTAGGTTTTTTATCCTCGAGTTCAATATTCAAAACAAAAAATAGAAAACCAATAATGTTAACAAATTACTTGAAATACTATAAACTACTGTAATAGTAAAATATATCTTTGCTATAGAATTTATAATTTGTCTTATAAAAAGAAATCGTTTTAGAATATATTACAATATATTCACTTTACATTATAAACATAATATCATATAACAGACTTCGTCCTTTTGTACACACTACGTATTTTTAGCATCAGAGGTCAGAGGTAGAGGAGATCACGCATGAACGCGCGGATTTAACTAAGTGATTACATGAATACCCATTGAATGATACTTGACAAATTTGACGCTCTTTCATAAAAAAATTAAGAGCAGGTGAAAAATACGTCTCCATACACTGTCCGTAATAAAAGAAGTACTTAAGGTGAACAACCTGTTACGAAAATAGAATGAAGTAATTTTATTTGAGTTCCTTAGTAAGGCTTTTCTTGTGAAAAGTCTCAAATTATTCAATGCTTACAATATAGACATTTAGATTGCCCTCGTTCAATTGGATATTCACTATTTGACACATTTGAGGCCAGTCGTGTCACTGGGGCACAAAGTTTGCAGAAACATCGACTGGTGGTGGGCTCTATCCTCACTCGAAGAAAGTAATTATTTATTCAAATTTATATTTTCATTTCTACGCTCTGGTGTTGAGACCAAGCGCAGCGTTAAGTTCCGCCACTCAACACGCAATGCCTCCTAAATTCGGCGGAAAGTGAGGAAAGTTGGGGATTGTCTTAACACTAGGTTCCCTCTGACTACCCTGCTGTGTGCGTGCATAACGTAGCGTAGGTAATGATAACTTAGTGTGAAGACACTCCATCCTCAAATTTGAGACTGCGTGTGAAGCGGTTACAATAGGCACGCCGGACTCTAGGTAAATAGTATATATACTTTTTATAGCGCAACGCCGTATTCCGCGCATAGCAGGGTTGGCAGAGGGATCCTGGGAACTTTGTATTAAAACACTGCGTTCCCATAGATATGTTGACTCCCAACTTTCCGCCTAATTCTGGAAGCATTAAGTGTTGAGTGGTGGAACTCAACGCCGGGTTACATATACACAGCCCGGCGTTGTTTTCCACTTATTACCAGAGCGAGGAAACGAAAATATAAAATATTTAATTTCCCCAAGTGGGGATCGGACCTACAACCTGTATTGTTCTGTTGCACGCTTGTGTCACTGCGCCACGATAGCCTCAATACATTCATAATATTAATAAAATATATAGATAGACAATAGGTACCTGTTATATAAAGAAATCAGTAACAAGATTTGTCGAAACGTTTTCTCTTTTCAATTACGAAATGCAATAAGCGATGAACCGTTTAGTTACTATCGTGTACTCTTATTGGCGCAATTTAATTTGATTCTCTCCGCAGGTTTTTTATTGTAGCCTAAGATCTTAAGCCAGCCAGCTATCCATTTTTATTTTAAGAGGCCAGTTGTGTTATCCGCACAAGTAGATGACTGATTGTGGGTTCGATCCCCACTCGAGGAAATTAAATATTTATTTGTGCGCGGTAATGAGCTCCGCCACTCAACACGTAAAATTCGCCTTCAAAATTCGGCGGAAAATGGAGAACGAGTAACGGTAATTTTGATAACGGCACCAATATTAGGTATATTGGTGCTCACATTAATTTCAAATCTTCCGTCTTTACTAATATTCTTCCATCTTTACAACTTATTTAATAAAAGCAAATAAAAAAAGAGGATGGAATAATTTTTCACTATTCGTTCTTTCTGCATATCCCACAAAATACGTAAAAACAGTTAAATTTATATTGTGATTATACGAAAATTTAAAGTTAATCCTAAGATATAGTTTAAAACAAAGTTTTTTGTAGATTATTTTAAGTTACAACTTATTGCAGTTCGGTGTGAAATTTAAGCTTCAAATGTGTAAAAATTTTCCGGTCGCCGAGCAAAGACTTCAATATACTACGTTCTTTGAGAGCTAAAATTATAACTGGTGTCCAAATAGTTTAAGAAGAATATTTCGTTTTATCCACATTTGAAGTTTACTTTTTGGATTTTTATAGAAATTATTATTTTGTTGCAAACAGCAGGGTCGACAGAGAGAACCTCGTGCTAAGAAACTTCGTTACCTACTTTCCGCCGAATTCTGAAGGCATTGCGTGTTGAGTGGTGGAACTCAGCGCCGGCTTTCCCCTGATACCAGAGCGAAGAAATGAAAATATAAATTTTAAAATGTCCTTTCCTCGAGCGGAGATCGAACCCACAACTATTTTGCAGCACACTATGTGGCCCTGCGCCACGACTGGCCTTAAATTGTTAATTTATTAATATAATATAAGTTTTATTAGTACGAATGAAAATATTTTCATGTCATACATATAAATATTCAGACCAGTTATAAACTTATTATTAGAGGACTCCGCGAGGCGTGTTTAAACTAAGCCATGACTGCGTCAATAATAAAGTAAGCTTTATAATGTTTGATACTGTGAAGCTAAACACAAAATGTGAAAGTGACATACGATTATTTATATAACCATACAACTGACGTCCCTAACGATGTCCCCATATTCATTAAAAGGGACGTATAATCCATCATGCTCACACAATCTTGGACCTGACCCTACATTTACACAAACAAAATGTTGAACGCAAAATTTTCTTTGGAAAAGTTGTGAATAATATTTATTATTTAAAACGGCTAACTTAAAATCTGAAAATCATACTGTTAACGTGTTAACCATTTATTTATTAATTGGTGTGACTACGTGACGGTTGTGGGTTTGATCCCAACTCGAGGAAGTGAAATATTTATTTACATTTATATTTCCATTTTTGCTTTGGTGTCGAGGAAAAGCGCGGCGTTGAGTTCCACCACTCAACACCCAATGCCTCCAGGATTCGGGAGTAAGTGGGGAACGGAGTGTCTTAATACTATGTTAGGTTTCCTCTGCCTATCCTGCTGTGTGTGGGATACAGCGTGAAGCTGTGAAGCTATTAATAATTACATATAAATATTTATTGTTTAAATAAAAAAATATCGCTTAATAAATATGCAATTAATATTAAAACTGTTTATTTTCTTAATAAAAATTCAAGAGAATCCTTTTTTTTTCGTTCAAATATATCTGTTTTTATGTAGAAAAGCACTTGTTAAATAAAACAGTCTATATTATACTGTTTTCCCATTAGCATTGCAATCTTTTCCCTTATTTTATCCGACAGTACGACACAGATGAGTATTGGGTGTCTCAGTTTATTTACTCGTGTTTATTTTTAGGTTTAATTTAAGACTTATTCGTCTTATTTGTTTTTATTTTAAAATTCACAGTATAAAATATCTTTTTAATAGCATCATTTCATTTCTAAAAAGGGAATAAATAGGTGAGTAAAAAAATAAACCATACATTTGAAACAAATTTATCAATTAAAACAACAAAAACAAAAGTCTCCGTGACATTGATCAATGTCGGTGATCACAGTTACATGTAGTCATTTGTTCAGAATTGTTTTGTTTTAGAAACACTGATATTCTGAAACTGAATGTGTTCCGTTTTGTCATTAATCATTGCAAACTTCAAATATTCTATCAACCTCTAGCAACAATAAAAAAGTTGTTTTACATTTTTAAACTGTTGTTCCACATTTTAGAAACAAAATACTTTTAAATAAACATATAAAAAATTGAACGCAGCGGGATTTGAACCTGCACCTCTTGGAAACCGTCTAAGCGCTCGGATCACCTAAGCCATACGTTCTCACCGGGCTACATCGAAATTATTATGCTTGTTAAATTTTATGTTAGTATTTGTAAGAATTTCGAGTGCGTACTTTCTCTATAAACATGAAGATTATATAAGAAATGGTGCAACTAATGTACTTACTTCTTCTTACACTTAACGAAGTAAATACATACACCAAAACACATATTTTAAATACCGGCAAAGTCTTGTAATGGGACTTATTATAATGATTGCTCACTCTTTCTCTCTTACTCGAAACTTTTATTTCTACTTATACTTATAGGATTGCAAGCCTTCAATTTTAAATTATATAAAACAGTATGTACCGTACAGAGGTCTCTAATCAAAAAAACTACTTTAATTTTTGACGACAATAAAATCGGACAATGTTGTGCACTAATTCGGAATTTTTCACAAAAGGTGGACTTAGATTTAGCCCATTTCCCCTTATATTTCCCATTCCTTCCTATTTTCAATGTACGGAAAATGTTTTCTTTGACAAACATTCAATTTGAATAAGAAAAGAGAATTTGTAAGCACTAGTAATATATTTTCGACTCGGTGATATTGGCCAAAAAACAATTACAATTTGTGATTGAAAGAAATTGGGATTCAGTACTTTTTTTTACACAAAGTAAGGTTACAGGTAGCCTGGAAACGAAGAGTTAAGTTACTCCGCTCTCCATTTGAGGAGCACTGTTTTTACTATAAAATTAAACATAATTATAGAATATGTATATATAGGTAGCTATATTATAAAATTATCAGCATCGCCATTTCAAAGCACGTACCGTACGTTGTCATAAATATAACTTAGTAATAAGTTTACGCTTCCTCATAAATAAGAGTTAGCAGAGATTCACGTCCCCGATGTAGTTGCGTTAAAGTTCAATAAAATATAAATGTGACAGAGTTAACTCTATTTGTGGCCAGACAGTTTATATGTTATACTGAACACCGATAACTTGGCTCCCGTTTATGTCAACCAGTTCGAAGATTTATAGTTCAAACATTGCAATGTGTTCAAATTAGTCAGAACAAAATCGATATTCGTTTTGTGCAATGCGTTGTGATATTTTTTTATCAAGCCTTTATTTTATTTTATTTACTAGGTGCCGTTTGCAACTTTGTTTCAGTAGATCTATATATTACTGTTTTCATTATCATACATATCATAGATAGTTATTTATATTGTATTTTAGGGCCAAAATTTCGAAAATATCAGAAATATTCTAAAGAAATGTGATTTTGCTTTTTAAAGACAAAATTTCAAGAATTTTACAATTGTGGGAAAAACTTATAACATTACTCCGCGTGAAAATTGAACTCACAACCATTGACAGTCAGAGATTCGGCACTGCGCTGCGACGACCTCAATTCTCTATGTTTTTTATTTGTCAATGGAAACGTATAACAATAAATTTTCAATGACGTTTGCTAATGTACCATTTTCTTATTTTTTAAAAATAAGCTGGTCTATTGTGTAATGATATAATAGTAGAATAATTTTATTTTTAAAATAAGTTTATGATGTACAATAAAAGAAATATATCTTTGGATCCTAATAAGATAATTAAAAAAACAAATAAGCCAATTTCAAATTGGTATAAAAAAACAATTATCTTTTAATATTTTCTTAATTTCCCCATATCTCTGAAATTACTGAAGTGATTTTAATAAAACTTATACTGTTCCATAAATTAAAGTATATGTAACTTAAATTAATAAAAAATCAAACATCCAAAAAAAACACTAACCAAATTAAGCACACGTTCTTGAAAATCTAAATTGATGAATGGAATATTCTTGAAATTATTTAATTTCAACAATATTACATACATATATATTAAACTAATTACCTCTTTTTCAAAGTTCAAGTCGGTTAAAAAAGTACTTAATAAAAAGTGTTTAATTGTCCCGTCAGATAGACGGATGTTGGTATTAAAAAACCATTTATTAAATAAAACAAAAATAAGTCAATTGTGAGAGTAATTACTTTTAATGCTACAAACAAATTTATGTAGAGTGGATTTTCAAATTACTGTATACAAAAAATACTATAAATTTATTGCGTTTATTACAATAATTTATATTTTTAACCTCATACTTGTTCACAGACAAAATGTTGTATGAAATCTATTTTGATTTCGGTTATTTGTTTTACGAACTTCGTATTATTATAGAAGGTCATAATAAAAAAAGGTTCACCGTCATAAAGATGGCAGTAAATCTTCACAGATACAAATGCCCACCATTTTATTCATAGAGTGTACAAAAATACTGTTTCCAAGTAATAAAGTTTTAAATAAATCGTATGTATTAGTAAGTTGAGGCCAGTCGTGGCACAGGGGTACAAAGTGTGCCTGTAGACGCAACTGGTGGTGAATTCGATTTCCACTCGAGAAAATAAAATATTTATTTAAATTTATTGAGCGAAGTGAGTAGAGAGCTCTACTGGAGACTTTTTACACTCTTTTTCGCCAATAGGCTCCCAAACCGTTCGACCGATTGAGGTGAAAATTTGCAAACATACAGATATTGCAACGGTTTTATGGACATTCCTTTAAGCAGGCCAACTCCACATGGTCTCCTCTGGGTAACGCTAGGCGCCTGATATAGGTACCGATCAGGTGATTAATGAAACTATGCTATAATTGAATTTAGAAAACAATTGATTCTCGCTTCGCTCAACATGTGAACCCTACCGAGATTTCGCGAGCGCAGCGAGTCAAAATTGAGGTCCGGTTCGAGCTCCTAATATTTCCTTTTCTTTGCCCTATTAGCAAGGCAAAGGGCAGCGTTGAGTTCCGCCACTCAACACACAATGCGTCCAGAATTCGGCTGAAAGTGAAGAACGTAGTATCTTAACACTAGGTTCCCACTGCCTAGTTTGCTCTGTGCGGGACACAGCCTGAAGCTAATTTACCAGTAGGCTACCAAAGAAGTACCTAGAATTACGGATGCTTACATGTGCATATGTATAAATAGGTAGTAACGATTAAGTAGTTATTTATACATAAAAATTACCTACTTATTTACATAAGGAAAATGGGATACGGGAGTGTCTTAATGGGAACGGAGTCTAGATACTAGATTTCTAGGTTCTCTCCGTCTTTGTGCGGGATACAGCGTGAAACTATTTACATAGGATTAATGCGATATTGCTGTTTTCTTTAAAAGAATTATTAATAGGTACAGTTGTCAGGTACATACATACTTCTAACTATAACAATAATATGGATCGTAATCATAATGGAAAAATATATGTAACGCCTCCAAGTTATAAGGGAGCTTTTGCTCGTAGCCTCTTGAATTAATTAAGAGACTCTCAATATGGACATCATGGCCATAGGCACTTATGCTTTAGTCAAGATTCTGATTATTATAAGTCGTTATGTGTATATATTAATAGCAAATCTTATATTATATACTAGCGATATAGACGGTCTTATTACGCAGTAGAATCTGCTTAATACTTCATGATTGTTGTGGGTACGAATTTCAATTGGGGTTATATTTGTAAGCAAATTATTTTTCAGATTAGTATTATAAAATTAACTAATATATAATTATATATATATATATATATATAATTATATATTTGTTAATATAGGTTCTTTCATATATAATATAAAAACGTTTTTCATAGTTGGAGAAATTCAATAAGTCAAATATTGTTTTATTTTAATTAATTTCATCTACACGTACACATTTACAATTATTCTGTAATTGAAATACTTTAAATATTTAAAGGATATTTATTTACGTTTATATTTCCATTTCTTAGCTCTGGTGTCGAGGCGAATCGTGGCGTCGATCGGCGTTGAGTTCTTCCACTCAACACGCAATACGTCTAGAATTCGGCAGAAAGTGGGGAACGCAGTATCTTAACACTAGGTTCCTTCTGCCTACCCTGCTGTGTGCGGGATATAGCGTAAAGCTGAAATGATTTAAAGGATAATTGAATAAGATTTAGGCTTACTATTTTTTATATAAGCTAAACCAGCTTATTCATAGAAATTATATTAGATATTAAAACATAGATGAAGAATACAGACTTAGTAAATAATATACTTCTTCTCATTAAACTTATTTTTATTTTATAGCCAAAGGAAAAGGAAATATTTATTCATTTTCTTTTTCGAAAAGTATATTCTATAATACATCTAAGAATTCTTTATTATACATCTAAGAATATGCGTACAAAGGTTTATGATAATCTGTTGAGTAGTTCTGATGTTAAGCATAGATAACAAACTTACATTCACATTTATAATATAATAAAGAAAAGAAAAACAGTGGGTAAACAGTACTCATATATATATATTTAGAATTCAAATATCTTTTTAATTCATTTTTTGGGTGTCAAGCATTCACTATCCTGACACAAATTTGGGACTATATTGCATAAAGGCACCGTAAATTGTAATATAGAAAGTGCACAAAAAGGCATTCTACTAGTGTGACATTGAGCAATGGTGTGAAAATACCCGCCGGCCATTAGCAAGCCTCTGCTTGGTTTCACTTGTAACACTAACATGGGCTCGGTTTATCTCTATGTTTTAGTGTATACACAATATGCACTGAATGTTTATATCACTTATTAGTGTCATTTTCTCCGCGTTCAAAATGACACTATATAAAGTGCAAATTATTTATTCACCCAAAGAGGAATCGAACTCACAACCGTTGCGCTTAATGTCAGACGCTGTCCCACTACGTTATGACGGCCTCTCCGTCGTTTTACAACTTTAAAAAATAATTATTTCTCTATTCAACTCTATGACGTAAATTAAAAATAAAGTGTTTAGCACAGCAATATAATGGCAAGTGTAAGTTACAAGTGACTTATATAATAAAGACACTTCATTCGTCGTTGACTGCGGCTTGTACAATTCAGTTTTTGTATGAAACGTTTTGAAATACACTTTCAAAATATTTATTTTAAATTTAGTGAATAAATTGAAATCTTTTTTACAGTAATATTTATTATAAAATTGCAATTTTAAATACGAATAATTTTACGATGCTTGACCCACCTAACACATAGAATATAATTGTATAAATAACAAAAACAGAGATTTATTATGTGACATATTTACAAATATTTAAACATTTTGCTATTAAAGAGAATGCTTGTGGTAGGTAGTGTTACGAATGCCGCATTAGTATTAAATATTTTAAATTAATATTTTTTCTACAGTATGCTTTATAGTGAGTTCACTGGCGAATTACCTAGTGTTAAAACACTCCGTTAACCATTTAGATACTTTCCACCTAATTCTTGAGACATTGCGTTTTGGATGGCGGAAATCAATGCTGCAATATGTGTTACTGGACCTAGAAAAAAAATCATTGCCTTGAGTGGAGATCGAACTTACAACTATCTTTAGATCCGGATGCACACTACCACCACGGTGGTCACAAAATATGTATATATTAATAATCAAAGTATTTTGAAAAATATAATATTCAATGAAAGTGTGTTTCAAAAATAATACATAAAACGTGTTGCAAGCGCACGTGTACTTATTATTTAACGCCCATTGAATACGTGACGTCGACGTGACGACAGGGTAACATGTCTATCCACTCTTCAGTAAAGTTTTATTTCAATATTTTATATTACTCCTTTTATAGAATTATGTTTGGTTATTTTTTTTTTCAGCCTACACATGATAGTGTAGGCAGAGGGAACCTGGTAACATAGTGGTAAAACATTCAGTTCCCATTTAGACACTTCCGTTCTTCACTTTCCGTCAAATTATTGAGGTATTGCTTATCGATCTGTGGCAGATCTCAACGCCTTTGCCTCGTGACCACTTTGACGAAATTAAAATATAATATATTTAATTTCCGGTTATTTTTTTTCTTTTGTGTCTCTATCACAATTTTTCCTTAGAGCCACGTCCTGTGACACGTTTTTATTTTTTGTTTATTTTGTATAATAAGATGTTGTATATCGAAGGTTCGGAACAAATAATATTTAAAAAAATTAAATTTTGGTATCGTGACA
>DWGR01000764.1:0-19594 GCA_018247715.1 Heliconius burneyi
TATATTAAAAAATATGTTTCACAAAGAATAAGATTTAACATGTTTGGATATGCGCGAGTGCGCGGCGTTGAATTCCGCCAATCAAGACGAAATGCCTCCAGATTTTGTCGGAAAGTGGGGAACGGAGGTCTTAACATTAAGTTTTCTCTGCCTGCCCGGCTGCGTGCGGGATACAGTGTGACGCTGATTTTTTTTTTGGAAACTAAATATTTTAATCTAAAAAATAGTAGCGCACTTTTTTTAATGCAACTTATCTAATGTTAATATTCATATACTAATTAAACAATACATTGCATATATTATTGTCAATATTTTAATGAAGAATTATACTTAAAAACGATGTAGTTACACAAAATATTTTTCTTTCACCAAAATTAGAATCAACTCAACAAGAAATTAATATAATTAACCCAACGAAAAAAGTAGCAGTAAAAGCAAATGATGTCTGTAAAGATACTTGCGAAAAATCCAAAATTAAATTTATAAAAAATAATAAATCAGCTTCACGCTGTATCCCGCACACAACACGGTAGGGAGAGGGAACCTAGTGTTAAATTTATCATGTAATTTCTGAAATAGCTTATCAAAAGAAAATTTTTCGGCTCCGAGACAAGATGAAGATCAAAATTTAAATTGAACACTGCGCGCACAAACTCACACCAAATGCATAATAAGAAAATATCTGTACTTACATTTAATATTTCTCATTCAAAAGAATACTAAGCAAAGATGTAATAATTATCGTGAAATGTAAAAACCTTTTTTTTTTCCTTAAATCATAAAGTAAACCACCTAAAGGTTTACTTTATAATTTAAAAACAAATTAAAACGACAAAAGAAATCAGCGTCACAATATCTAGAAGCAGATTAAATTGGGATTAAAATAAATTACCCATTTCTAATACTACAAGAAAAACATTCGAAAATGTCACTTGAAAAACTTTTATGACCGAGAAACGGACTAGCTGAGGCGAAGTAATTCAACGAGTGTCGTAAAACACTCTAGCTGGCCTAAATCTCCTGAAACATCGGGTTTTTCCTCATATTTCTTTTGTTTCATAGGTTTAGTGTAACAATAATTATTTTACACTTATAATTGCTCGCGCTTTCGCTGCCGTCAGTATTGTTTTTTTTCTTGTACTCTAACAAAAAATTTTTTCTTTATATTACTAACACGGATATGTTTTTCTGAATTAAGTCCTTTTTTTTAAGACCTTTAATACATTTTTTTTAGATTCACATAAAGCAAAGTAGGCACAGTCAGCTTAATGTTTAAACACTCTGTTCCCCCCACTTTTCGTCGAATTTTCGAGGCATTGCGTATTGAGTGGCGGAACTTAACAGCGCTTTGTGTTGCTACCATAGCGTAAAAATTTAATTATTATAAATAAAAATTCATTCCACCAAGTGGAAATCGAACCCACCACCGTCGCGCTTACAGTCACGCCAACGTGCCACTACGCCACGGCAGACTCAACAATATTTATTTTACTTATTGTTAAATAAATAGCTTTTCCAAAGGTACCTTAAGGAAAATCAAGATTTATTTTAAAGTATATAATATTTGTTTTAAACAACAGTAAAATAAAATTATTTTGTATATTTTATATTTATTTGCGTCTCTATTTCCATTTCTTCGCTCTGGTGTCGAAGCAAACCGCGGCGTTGAGTCCTGCCACCCAATACGCAATGCCTCCAGGATACAGAAAGTGGGGAACGGAGTGTCTTGACACTAGGTTCCCTCTGCCTACCCTGCTGTGTGCGGGATACAGCGTGAAGCTGATTTAATTTGATTATTTAGTATATTTTACCAGCTTTATCATATAAATTATTTTCTAAGGAAACATTCTTTCACTCACTTCTTATTATTTTTGTTGCGGGTGTAACAACTAGTTCTAGACTGTGATAATAAGTATATTGCATCGTATTGAAAATTCTAATAAATAATAACTTAGCTATAAACATTTTTATAATAAGTTAAGCGAAGACAGGTAATTATTCAAATGGTATTACTTCAATAGGGGAGTTTTTACATTCATTCTTTAAGCTGTATATATTTGAAGATAAAATAACTGGCAACTTTAATACTGATTAGTGATAAGAGTATGACAAGTGAATCATGAAGAAAATAAAGAACCTCCCTGCATAAACTAAATTAATTATATCCATCCAGTAACACTTGCGCCATCGAGACAAACCCAACAACATATCATTTATGAAAATCAGCTCACTGGTTTGGCAGTTACAGCAGGACATACATACATACGCGTAAAAAACATAAGATTATGTTTTTTAACATAAGATTATGCGTTTGAACTTCGCCAAAATACACAGAACGGTTTTTATGCATACGGATCTTCATATATTACTTACATTCTTAGAGGCCGTCGTGGCGTGGTCTGACTCCCACTGGAAGAATGAAATATTTATTATTTTCATTATCTAACAACACTGCCCAGTAACCTGTTACCAAGTTCCCTCTGCCTTTCCTGCTACGTGCGGGATACAGCGTGAAATTAAAAAAGTATATATTCTTAGAAGACGCACAAAATACTCGTATATATTGTTTAAATGAACAAAATTGTAAAGATTCATATAACTTACAAACCTTAGACAAGCAAAATCTGAAAGATCCGAATATTCCACATAAAATTATTTTTACAGCAGTCTTCGAAAATCTGCACACATTTCGGGACTTGAAATTTTATCACCTCATCATAAAAAGCTATTTCTAAATTTATAAGCTTTTTGTTTTTCTTTTATAGAGGTTAAAGTGCTATTCGTCGTTTTTCATTTCTTAATTTAAATTCCCTTTTATCATCTTCATGATGTCTCGCATGTAGCAGGGTAGGCAGGGGAAGCCTAGTGTTGGGACACTCTGTTCCTTATACTATCCACCGAATTAGAGAGGCATTGCATGTAGAGTGGCGACACTAAGAGTGAAGAAAAGAAAATATTAAATATTTAAGTTCTTCGGAACTTCGAGAGCATAGAACCCACAGAGCGAAAGAGAGAGAGAGAGAGAGAACCCTGCTTACAATGCGGCCTAATAGATATTCCAACTTCTATTATTACTTTTATATCTGATAACTCAATCTATAATACCTTTATGCTAAGAAATTTAACTCGATTCAATATCAATGATTAAAGCCAATCTATTCTATCCATTAGATAATCTCTTTGACATTCACCTACTAGAAATGAATGTTACTTCACTGTTAAATCACAGCTGGTAAATCGTGATATATACAATTAATTAAAGCCTATCGGAAGGCTAATGACTTGAGGCCGCTATGGCAAAAGTGCCATACCTAGTGCAGGTGTGATTGTAACGCGACGGCTGCGAGTTCCGTCCCTCGTCGAGGGAATGAATTACTTTTTTATAATTCTATTTCATAGCTCTGACACCAAAAAAAACCGATGTTAGTTCCGCCACAGAACACGCATAAAATCGATGGAAAAAGGGGTCGAAGTATCTATCCTTCTATAAGGGAAAAGCGAAAAGCTCCTTTATTATACCATTTGAATGCACTAAGTGACTTTAAAGGAGTCTCAACGTATCATCCACACATTGTAATTGATGAAGTTAATAAAAAGTCATTAATATTGATATTTACATTTGATATTTCTTATAGCGTATCTATGCTATTCTATGTTAGTAAAATTTTTACAAGATGGTGTATTTTCTAACTAATGATAACAAAAAGTAAATATTCGTTTTATTTTTAAATATCTAAGGAACCGACATGACCTGAGCTATAAGATACTCGTAATAAATAGCCTAGTAAGAAATAAATCGTTCTTATAACATATTCGATTCAAACTCTTTATTCTAATCCTCTTTAGATATGGTCCACATACGTATATGAGAAAAAAGTTTACTTAAATATACTAAAGCGCTACAATCTGAAACAAATAAAATTTCTAAAAATAATCCAATTGGCTACTTTCCAAGCGATTTTCATACATTCATACAACTTTTAGTTTGTTACAATGATTCCTTTGTTCACAAAAATATTATATATTTTTTTCTTTGGTCCATTCATTGACAGATTCGTTGAGTGATCTTAATACATTTTTCGCTTTAAATTTAACTAACTTTAAATCTCACTTTTGATTTTCCTTTTATTCTAGAGTTAACACACTTTTTTATTTACACAATTTTCATTGCATATAGATTGTCAGAACTCAACGCTGTGCTTTGTCTTGTGGAATATATCACTCCCATACTTTACTATGGTTAGCTCGACTAGGCAATCTCGATTAAATCGAGCTTACAACTGTCGCAGCATTAAATTCAAATAATTTTATTCAAAATAAGAAGTTACATGCTTCATTTTTTGAACGTCAAATAATCTACCACCAGTTCACTAAAGTTAATGCCTCAGACCTGAGAAGAACCGGCGCGAGAAACTCAGCGGGACTTTTTTTAAAGTCAATTTTATACAAATCAAAACATCTAGATAAAATCTAAGAAAAAAGACATCTAGATTAAACCTAGTAATATAGATATTTGTCTTTTACTTCCATATAATAAACCATGCCACATGACACGCGTCACACTCATGAGTCATGACACACACGCGTCACACGTATTGCATAATCACATCCTCTCATTACCAGTAATTGTGGCACCAATTATAGCGGTGATGAGTGCAGTACATTTAAACTTTCAACGACGGCCGGCTCAACGACGCTCGCCGTGCTTCTTTTTGTTTTGAATTCCATGCAACTGGAAAGATTTTTATATAAATTAAGGTTTTTCTACAAAATTTGGGAGCTTTTTATAGTTGTTAAGGTTTTTTTTAATATTGAAGTTATTTTAAATGAGGTTATTACATCATATTCCAGTAGTTTTTGCATAAAGTTGACTGGCGGGTCAAAGACTAATGAATACAGTTGCCATTATAGTAGGTTGCCCATAGAGATACTGTTTTACTTTTGTTTAAATTAATTATGTAAATAAAACACTGAGCAAGCAAATACGTGTATGTACGTATGTATATATTTTACTATGAAATCATTTATACATATGCAGTATATGTTACATTATATAAAGGGTCGTGGCGCAGCGGCACAGGGGTGTGACTGTAACGCGACGGTTGTGTTCGATCCCCACATTCTAGAGGAAGTGAAATATTTATTGACGTTTATATTTCCATTTCTTCGCTCTAGTGTCGAGACAAAGCTGAGCGTTGTGTTCTGCCACTCAACACGCAATGCCTCCCGAATTCGACAGAAAATGGGGAACAGGGTGTCTTAACACTAGAATCCCTCTGCCTATCTGAAGCTGATTTA
Organism: Heliconius burneyi; assembly: GCA_018247715.1. Taxonomy (NCBI): domain Eukaryota; kingdom Metazoa; phylum Arthropoda; class Insecta; order Lepidoptera; family Nymphalidae; genus Heliconius; species Heliconius burneyi. Next base: position 5,299 of record DWGR01000764.1, read on the forward strand.
TATAGAAAAACATATTGGTACAGGATTTTATCTTTTGTCGCATAATTTGCAATTGTAATCGTTATTTAAATAGATTTTAGATATAATATCGCTAAATTATTCAATAATTGAAATTTCTATCTGAATCATTGTAAAAAATACATCACAATTTTCATTTACTTACAAAAATAGTTTTCTTATTAAAAAATCAGCTTATATATCCCACACGCAGCAGGGTAGGCAGAGGGAACCTAGTGTTAGGACATTTTTCGCCAAGTTTTGGAGACTTTGCGTGTTGAGTGGCAGAACTCAACGCCGCGCTTTGCCTCAACACGGGAGCGAAGAAAGGGAAATATAAATTCTACAAATAAATCTTAGATACTTACATGCTCATTATCGGAATCTCTTTAACAAATATTATTAAAAGTAAATACTGAACGACAGTAGTCAACTCGTACAAACTTAGTTAAAAATTCAACCACTTATTTATTCTAAGTAAAATTTTATATTATTAGAATTGACATTTAAAGGAATTTTAATTTCTAAGTGTTACATTGTAAGAGACTCCCGTACCGACACACTGTGGGCGTTTCAGAATAGCGATAAAAGCGTTAACGTGTGGGAGCACACCTACGGCACTCGAAACTCTATATTCATCTCGTATAATAGAGATCTAACGTCATTTCTCGACATCTGTAGCCCAAGCGCGATAACTATCGAAAAGTATTCGAATGTCGATATCAATTTGTATAGGATGTTGTTCAATTGCTATACAAATTGGTATCGACAACGATTCGAATACAATTCGATAGTTATCCGTGCTTGGGCTACTGATTACATCTTAGAACAACTATATCGATATTATAGTTATTTACAATGTTTACATAATATATGTTAAGGCAGCTTGTGGGTTCGGTTCTCAGTCGAGGAAATTAAATGTATAATATTTTAATTTACCCTCTGGTAACGAGTTAAGCGCAATTTTGAGTTCTACCGCTCAACATGTAGCGCCTTCAAAACTTTGCGGATAATGATAAACAGCGTCAATGGGAACAAAGTGTCTTATTGGGAACGGTGTCTTAACACTGAGTACTCAATATAATATTTGTAAGAAGCAAAATCATTTATTAAAACATTTTTATCTTTGTTATCCTTATTGATAAGGTCGTACAATATTACAAATTAGCATATGCATGTGTTTATTTACATGTAACGATGTCATATGGACATTAATCAACTTGATATAAATCGAACAAGTGTGTTATTTTTTACAGTTAGTAATGGCAGAATACAACTTAATTATTATTATTTTTTTAGTTTCAGTCTGTATCCCGCACATAGCAGGGTAGACAGAGGGAACCTAGTGTTAAGATACTCCGTTCCCCACTTTCTGCCGAGTTCTGGAGGCATTGCGTGTTGAGTCAGAACTCAACGCCGGTCTTTGCCTCGATACCAGAACGAAGAAATGAAAATATAAACGTATATAAATATTTATATTTATTTATTTTCATTGTGTACGAGAAACAGCGTGAAGCTGACTTACTTTGTTTTTTTAATTTACTGTAAACGCAATCTCCAGAATTCAACGGGAATTGTAGAGCGGGATGTCTTAACAGTAGGCTCCCTCTGAGTACCCTTGTGGGCTACGGAGTGAAAGTGTAAAAAAAATTAATATAGTTTCATTTCAAGTCAAGCATAGACACGCCGCTCTCTCTTTAAAGATACAAATGCATACGTCTCTTTGGAAACACAGATACGATAAACTACAGAAGTGAAAGTGATGTGAACTTTATGACTTGGCCACGATTCGACAAGCTTGCATAAGCTAAAGGTTTGACTTCACTACTTTCTCCTAATATAATTTCCAGTATAAAAAACTAAAATTAAAAGCCTTTTGCTCTGGAAACGTCCAGAAAGTTTCATAGAAACCTTATACTGATTTCAATTACAAACATTTCCAAGAAGTTTTCCTTTATATAGTAAGTACAGTAGCTACAAAGTTTACCTAGAAACATTTTAAAAGGCCAAGACTTGTTAGTGTTATGAGCAAGAAAATTTTTATAATAAGAAAAAACACATCACTCAACACGCAATGCCTTCAGAATTTGGCAGAAAGTGGGTAACGGAGTGTCATAATACTAGGTTCCCTCTGCCTACCCTGATATGTGCGGGATACAGCGTGAAGCTAATTTTAATTTTAAGAAAAAAAAACTTTTATTCATTCATATTTCGCGTTTTTCGTTTCATGCATGCGTAATAAATAATTAAAATGTGAGTCTAGTTAAGGCCAGTCGTGGTGCTTTGGCACGAGGGTGTTATAAGCATATTTCCTTTCATTTTCCTCACTCTGGTCACGATAAGTCTGGCGGTGTTAAGTTCCGCCACTCATGCAATTCTCCAGAATTGGGCGGAAATAAGGGAGCGGAACTATCTAAATGGGATCGAAGTATATTTCTGCTACTTGCGTGCCTGAAACTAAAAAAATCTAGTTTTATATGCGAACTAGCTCTTTATTTCATCAACGTTTTTTATTTTACTTAATGTTTTATTACACTATCTGTACGATAAATAATAAATTAAAACAGCAACTAAGAATTTTAATGAGCTAGAAGAATATATAAAAGTATAAAAAAAAACAGTTTCACGCTGTATCTCCCACACAGCAGGGTAGGCCGAGGAAACCTAGTGTTAAAACCCTCCGTTCCCCACTTTCTGAAAACATTGCGTGTTGAGTAGCAGAGTTCAACGCCGTGCTTTGCCTCTACACCAGAGTGAAGAAATGGACATATAAACGTAAAAAAATATTTCACTTCCTCGAGTGTGGATAGAACCCACAACATTCACGTAACAGTCACACTATTGTGCTGCTGCGCCATTACGGCCTTAAAATATAATTAAAGGATAGTGTATCCTATTTAGAACAGAATAAGAACAGAATAGAATTTACAAATGTTTAAAAAACTTCTAAATGATAAATAACTAGACATGTTAAATTATCGTAGTAGACCATCGGCAGCGTCTGACTGTTAAGGCGTCGGTTATAGCTTCGATTACCACTTGGGAGAATGAACCATATTGCACGTATTCTAAGATAACAAGACAAATGTCTCGAAAATTGTGCAGAAAATGGGGAACGAAATGTCTCTAGGTTCCCACTGCCTTTTTGTGAAATATACCTAAAGCTAAAAAAGAAAACTATACCTAATAGTAAATAATAAAAAACACTAAAACAACAATAATATAATAATAACTATTATTAATATAATTCTAAATAACAAGTTCAGAGGCCCCCGTACAAGCGCGGTGGGCGTCAGACGTCACTCGCCCCGCGCCCCGACCCCGCCTACTAAAGCCATTCACACGTCGCGAGCCGCCTCGTACTCGTATTGTATAAAATCTTCGTTTTATTCCTTTTTTTTATTTATTACGTTGTTTTCTTTTAAATAACAGAATTTACATACATTATTGTTTAATTACGTTTGGGTATTGAGAATTATTAGATTTTAAATAAGCTTTTCAAGATTATATAATTCCGTGTACTATTTACTATAACCATTATAAAGAATGTTATATTAACGGTACAGGCATGCAATTGCAAACAAGATAGATTTTGGGTTCGATTTCAAATTTATAAATAAAAAATTAAAATTTTCTTTTCCTCGCGTTGGCAACGTGGCCAAGCGTGGCATTGAGTTCCACTCAACACAAGTGGAAAATGGACGTGTCTTAATGGGAATTGAGTTCTTAACACTAGATTCCCAGGTTCCCTCTGCCTACCTTGCTATGTGCGGCATGAATGTAAAATAAAAAAAGAAAGAAATCAGATATTATGATATTGATTATACCTACAGATATAAATAAAAAAAAATATTCGTAAACAAATTGACGCCCACGTGGACCAAATAGTCTTAATGGGATCGCTTATTGATTTAATAAAATATGAGTTTCAATTTGAATAAGCAACTCTTTATTTAACTAAGATTTTATATTAGCTAGCTTCTCAAACTCTGTTATGTTTTTATTTCCTTTTGCCCTGGTGAGGAGTCAAAGACCGGTATTGAGTTCCACCAGTCAACAGACAAGCGTAGTGTCTTATATCTATCCTGCTACATGCGGGATACAAAGTGAAGCTGAAAAAAAAATTTAAAAAACGACACTTATATTAATAACAAGTACAATCTTATGATTAGAGATGCGGAACGAAAACTCTGGAATTTCTATTACGTTAGAAATATGATCAATAGCTTAAACTGTTTAGAGCAGTGGTTCCCAACCAATTTTAGTGGACCTGCGTTAAAATTTGTGTTTGATTATGACAATTTATATTTATTATAACTACATAGTGGTCCCCGCTAGCAAAATTGATATAAAAGTGGCCCCTGATCAAGAAAAGGTTGGGACCCCCTGGTTTAGAGAGTGGATTAGAATGTTGAAATGCTTTTTTTTCTATAGTCGATATTTTTGTTCACAGCCTTCGATACGGATCGTTACACGCTGTTTGCTCACTAAATGAGTACTCGCTTAAAAATATCTTTAACTTTTATGAAATGCTTATTATACGCATGTATTACTTATATAGGAGGGAAGGCAGAAGGAACCCAGTCTTAGGACATTTGCCCTTTCGTCATTGTATTACTACCATTTATACGAATTTATATTTTCATGTTCTTGGAGGAATTCCTCCAAGTGGAACCGAAGCCATAACCATCACATTTGAAGTCAGACATTTCTATCTAAGTATAATATTATAAGCTTGCCTTGTATGGTAGTAAAAGTCGTCTATTTCTTCAAAGAAAATGTATGAGTACAAAAACACTGTTATCTATAATATTATCATTTTTAATTAAAACAGCTTTAGACTCAGCAAAGATATAGCAATGTTCTTTGAAATTTTAGAGAACAATGGAAGAAAAATATTAAAAGGAAGCCTCAATTTCCAGTACGTCTTGAGGACCTAACAGAAATGTCAAGTGTACGACAATGAGCGCAGTTCAAGTTGCCAAAAGGCAAAGCTAACGATACCTACCTACTCTTTATGTAAATTGTAATAAGAAAAATACTTTATATCTTATTACAGCATTCATTATAACTTTTAAAGCTAAAAACTGAGTTTCGATAGAAAGTTTTCAGAATTTTAATTAATAGAATGTTCCAAAATCTTATTAAAATAAATTCAAGTAATTGTTTAATGTATATCGTGATGGAGATTTATAAAAAGTAAGCTGGGTGACAAAGGGAACTTCTGCATTTTCCGCCTCAATTTTAGCTTCCGTTACTTTAAAAATAAGCTTTTCCAAATCGCATCAGCCATAAAATTACATGATGACAAAGTTAAACCTACTTAAACGAATTTAGTTTAACAAAATTAGAGGAATGTATTTTTTTTAATATACTTATATTTCTTCTTGGTCTGGTTTAATGATCCAACGTCACATGGATTCAGGCCTAATCTAAGGAATCAGGCCAGTTGGATTTAAAACGGAATGATCAATCACTAAGCTTTATCTGTCCACCCGATATGTTATAATTTATATATTCATAAATATCTCCTTGTATTTCTAACAGACAATGACTCTGATTTAAACAAAAAAATATTTCAAAATGTTAAGAAATAATATGATCCTGCATTTATTATAGTAGGAATATTTCAAGCTTGTTGCTTGCTCGCTAGAACAGGTGAAATTCTATTCGAACCATCCTGAATAAACACAGAGAACTCACTATACGCTTGCATATGAGAAATTTCATTTACGAAATAATTATACTTGGATTAGATTATTTTGAATTTGTCTGTCCAGATAAAACACATATTATGTTGGTTTTTTTAAGTTTTACACTGTATCCCTCAGATATAAGCATGTAACTTCTTATTTTGAATAAAATTATTTAAATTTAAATAGGGTAGCCCCAGGGTATCTAGCGTTAAGACCATTTGACCGACGATTGCATTCTGATTGGTGGAACTCTACCGGCTAGGCTAGAGTCCGGCTACCTCTTCACCAAAGCGAAGAAAAAAAAAATTTCATATCATAGATTCCCATTCAGGAATCGAAAAATAATATTTTCCTGGTTCAATGGCTCAAAAGTCGGCAAAACGGGAACAGAGAACACCTGCTATATGCTGGATACAAAATGAGCTAAAAAAATCCAATTGTATTGACCTATTACCATTTATACGAAATACAAATGACGATTCTAGAATATACAAAACACATAAACCACAAACAATCTCGCATTTACATGGGAGAGTTGAGTTACGCAAGCAACGATACTACCGGCGCGTCGACGATCAGACGTACGAGTACACATGCATTATTCAAACGTTTCATTTCTTTAAACTGTCGGCGATGAGGAGTGGTTGATTTATTTATGAAATGCGATGTGTTCTCGATTTCATATCGATACAAATGCTGTTGTTAACACATAAAGCTGAGATTGAGATAAAGTATGTATCGTATATGTTTTTAATAAGTTCAATTTGAGATAAAAGGTGTTTTCTGTGCCAATATATGCACTTAATCTGTTATTTTTTGCTAGAGTTTATTACCATCTGCACATTGAAAAATACTTTGGTAATTCAACTTATAAAAGAGGCCGAAGAGAAAAGAGGTTACGAGGCCGTCGGGGCGCAGCGGCACAAGGGTGTGACTGTAACGCGACGGTTGTGGGTTCGATCACTTGAGGAATTGAAATATTTATTGACTTGAGGAATTGAAATATTTATTTACCTTTATATTTCCATTTTCGTTGCTCTGGTGTCGAGGCAAAGCGCGGCGTTGAGTTCTGCCACTCAACACGCAATGCTTCCAGAATTCGGCAGAAAACGGGAACGGAGTGTCTTAACACAAGGTTCCCTCTGCCTACCCTGTTGTGTGCGGCATATAGCGTGAAGCTGTGTTTTTTTTAAAATTATAAAAGTAATTTATTTTTGATTGATTTTGATTTCTTAATTTCTTCTAGAAAATATTTAGGTACAACTAAGAAAAAAGATCCAGATGTATCTGGACTGGCATCTTATACTTGTATTTTCTAATATATTGTTCAGTTATCCTGCTTCCCTTTAATTATATTTTACAACGTTTCTTAGGTTGTTAAAAGATTTAATTAAATATATACACGTATGTATATACTCGTATATGTACATATATATATATTAAAATTTGTCTATAAGATAGAAATTTATTTCTGTAGTAATATGTTAAATAGATGTATATTTTATATATTAACAAGTACAATTAATTAATTTAGAATTGTTATATATAACATTACCTTTTCATTATCAATGTTGATTTAGGCCAGTCGTGGCGCAGGGGCACAAGGGTGTTACTGTAAATGCAATAGGTCGTGGGTTCACGTGAAATTAAATATGTTTATCTCTGCGCTCTGGTGTCAATATTCTGGTTCCGCCTCTCAAAACGCAATGCCTCCAGACACTAGCGGAATCTTTTAACACTGGGCTCCCTCTGCCTATCGCGCTATATGCGGAATACAGCGCGAAGCTGAAAAAAAAACATCAATGGTTAGAACAGGTACGCACATATCGAGCAAAAGCAATCGCTTGTTCGTTGTTGTAATATCGATTACACTGTTATATAAGTTATTATATATTCGATTACAGCAACACGAAAGTACGTCGAAAGAATGAAAGTAATGAATTAGATAGAAGAACATAATTGAATTGCGCTTTTGCAATTATGTAACGTAAAAAGAACTTCGCTTTTAATTATGTACAGTTTGATTTAAGCTTTTGTTCATTTGTATTATAATTAGATGTTTGTTTAAAGGTTATATACGTTTGTGTCCATTTGTGTTGAAATCTTAATATTCTAAGGTTAATTAGATCTTATATGCCATTATAATCTAATTTATAATCTATATATTTTTATTAAAATCAATTAAAAAAAGAAAAGTCAATTCTGTACATGAAAGGCGTAAAAACAATATTAATTGAGTCGGTTAATATATCGGAAATTTAAATTAACTTTAGCAGCAGAATTTTTGTCTGTCATTAGACAAAAAACTTTTATATAAAATCTACAAATAAAAAATACACGCCCAATAGTTTATTAGAATAAGTTAGCTCCTTAAGAAGATTTGAATTACAGTCCAAAATTATTGGATTTGTCTTTTCTTTTCAATTTTCCCGATCTAATGATCGCGTTGAATACTTATATGAAATAATTACATTAAACGAAAGACCTACTGAAGATTATTTTCGTTTCATTTCATTAAAATAACTCAAATTCGAAATTATATATTTAATTTTAATCTTATTACATTTATTACAGCTAAAGGCATTTCAAAAGTATCGATAAAAAACCAAGATGGCCCTCGATGCCTCTCGATATCAATTTCTTAAATCAACTCGAACTGACTACATTTCAAATGAATAAACTCCATATCGGTTAAAAGCAATTAGTGCGGAATTTTTCTTAAAAGATAATAACAAAAACAACGTTCTACAAGACAAGCCATGCGAATTTTGTATAGCTGTAATCATTCTTCCATAGTAAAAGCTTTCTGGGTCAATCTGGTAGGTAATTTATTTGGTGCTCGTGAACTCAATAACAAAACAATGGCTGTGATACACTCTCGCGTTGGATTCCAGTAAATACTAAAAGGCTGTTTCACTGTTTGTTTAGAACGTAGTAAAACAAGATCAATAAAGTCCGGTGCTCGTGTTTCGTGATATATCGGCGAGAATGTGACCCGTCGTATGGATGAATGGATTTATACGATATGAGTTGTGAAATATTATTTAATGGTAACTTGGTGATGTTCCAGCGTCTGGTAGACTTAACAACTTATTAATATTACATTTTATTTTTAAATGTTAGGTAATATTAATCAAAAATTTACACATGGTATCTCGCATGTAGCAGGGTAGGCAGAGGGAGCCTACAGTTAAAAGACTCTGTTCCCTCGTTTTCGCTGAATTTTCGAGGCATTACATGTTGAGTGGCGAAACTTAACGCAGCGCCTTTGCTTTGATACCAAAGTAAAGAAATATTAATATAAAAAAAATATAATTATTTCCCCCGAGTGGGAATCGACCCACAATCGTCGCGGTACTGCTTGCGCTACGACGGCTTCTATATTTTTTTTTATGGTATAAGGACAAGGCAAACGAGCGTTCGGGTCACCTGATGGTAAGTGATCACCGCCGCCCACGACCCCGTGCAACCCCAGAGGAGCTACAGGTGCGTTGCCGGCCTGTTCTATAATTGGTTCTATAATTGGTAATATGTTGTTATTATTTATATTTAAATATATGTCCGCATAGATCTGTGCAAATAAGTATGTTTATTAGATATTTTTTTTCTCAGAATTAATAAGCTAAAACTAATATCATAATTATCTATATCATGCTTAAGTTAAATCAGAATATTCTCTACCAATAAAACAACAAAAAGAAGCTTTCGATTTAAAACCACTAAAATGGCACAATTACTAAAAATGAATATTTTACTAAAATTAACTAAGATTTTACAAATGTCCGAGAAAAATGCATCTGGTATTTTAAGCTCATCGTGTTATAAAGCTGAGTATATTTCAAAGTATAAACGATTTAAGGTATAGCAGAGTCAATGAGTCTTGAAAAGTTTTCTTGTTCGCAAGTTTATATTGTTGAAATCCTTCACCTTTGTTGTGCAAATATGTAAGTACTAAATAAGTGTCTATATATATTTACAGAATAATTTTTAACCCTAAAAGATAATATCATTGTGTATTTATCATTTCCTTTCAGATATATCTTTTTCCTTACGAACACGTGTTAAGTCAATAAGATCGTTATTAACTTTATGGTATCTTTTTTCTTTAGGCATCCTTTAATTGTCATTTATTTGACTTCAATGATAACAAATAAAAATCTTGTACTTATTTTCCGTATTACCGACCGTAATTACCCACTTCTGCTGGTTAAAAGCTTAGTAAAGTGTATTATAATATTTTTAGCTGTCGTGGCGCAGGATCACAAGGTATGACTGTACAACCGACTGGTTGTGGGTTCGATTCCCACTCGAAGAGATTAAATTGTTATTTAATTTTATATTTTCATTTCTTCGCTCTGGAATCGAGGCAAAGCGCGGCGTTCAGTTCTGCCACTTAACACGCAATGCCTTCAGAATACGGCAGAAAGTGGGGAACGGTGTGTCTTAACACTAGGTTCCCTCTGCCTGCCCTGCTGTGTGCGGGATACAGCGTGAAGCTAAAAAAATAACTATCAAATAATATATTCAAGGATTAAACGAATTATTAAGTTTGCCAAAACTTTCTCTAGAACATATTTCTGAAGAACTGTTTGACCTGTTATCTACCGCCGAATATTCTAACCGCACAGGATTTAAGTTTGTGACGTACTCGTCACAAACTTGAATATCATCCACACCACCTGAATACGTGGCACTCCACTACTGTGCGGTTTCGTAGGAATATCTTTCCACGCCCCACGGAACTATGGAATGGCTTCCCGCGGCAGTGTTTCCAGGTCGATAAGACATGTGTACCTTCAAAAAGCTCCACCTTAAAAGCAGGCAACGCCTGCAGCTCTTCTGGTGTTGCACGGGATTGTGGGCGGCAGTGATCACTTACCTTCAGGTGACCCGAACGCTCGTTTGCCTTGTCCTTTTCCCATAAAAAAAAGATATTTTTTAAATAGCTAACTATTTATATTTGCCTAAAAGGAACAAACTATTTACTTTCTTTACTAAGTAAGCATTAAAATGGACATTTTATAGTAGAAAGTGTGTACAACTATAGGAAATATTTTGTATTTTTCAAAACATTATCTGCATCGTAATTTACGCTCGCGCACGCTTATTGATCCCGCTCCCGGGACTCAAACTTGTTTTTTTATAACTTTTTCGTCATTTAAAATAAATACAAGCAATTTAAAGATTACTTTAAAATATAAAAGAATTAAACTCTCTCTCTTTTTTATTTCATTAAACAAAGTTTTACAAGTTTTCAGTTTTATGATATTAGTACAAATATAGATTACTATAAATTACATTTCTTTACAATTGTACAATATAATGTTAGAACTAAAGATAAGAAAGGCAATACATATAGAAAACTAATTGACCAAATCCAATGAACAAGTGTTACACATGTTTACTCAGTTCATTCAAAAACCGTTACGCAAATACCTTCTGATTGAAGGAACCTCGTTCTTAAAAAGAGGATTTAGTAGATTTTTATTAAAGTTTAACTTGTATATAAATACTTAATGATCCGATCTTTTATTTTTATACATCTTCGTTATATATACGTTTCTCTTTTATTTTCACTTTCTACCGATTTTATTAACTTCACGACACTAAAAACTATAACTAAACAGTGCAAAACTTTCCCATTAGTATAAAATATCTAGATTATATATTAAATTCTGCGGTACGCTTTTTATTCGATCGATATGTAATACTGTTATAAAATTTATTCAATAATATAGTACCATAGTTCGGGTCTGATGACTCCAAAGATAACATAAGAGTCAACAAAGAGACGAAACCTTGGGATGCCGATGATGAAATGAGTAATTTTAGAGCTAAGCTGCATTGCATGTTGCGGTATTTGGCTGATTTAACGAAATTTAGTTTTTTTAAGTAATATCTTCTACCGCAAATATGTATAAATCCAACCGTGAAATAAGTATTATTCCTATACGTAACTGTAATTCACTAAAGGAAGGTAAATAAATTAATTCTAGTATAAAAGCTATTGTGTTTATTGATAGAGTCAATTTGTATGTTTGGGAACTTTGTACAGTGAATTAGATTCTCTTAGCGGAAAATGAGCGGTCTCCTAAAATAACCTCGTAAAGTTCGCCCTCTAACGAAATATGGCGCTACAATCCTATTATTTCACACTGTCAGTATCAGAATCAATTACCTAAGATTTCAACCAAGTTTTACCTCTACCTCTCTTACCACTCACTCTTGCACTTGTGTAATGGTACTTGCCTTTCTTACCATTCTTTCATCACTTAATCTCTTTTTAGTCTTTTCTCTCATTAGTCTATTCTCTCTACTGTCGTAGCTATCTTACTCTTTATTTATGTTCATTTTATTTTTTAAATGGTTGTGGCTAGCCGGTACCAGATGGTTAGATATACTTGAGTCGTATATCGTCAAAAAGATTTAAAAAAAATTAATCGATTTCTTTGTGGAAAAAGAAAAAAGAGTTGAATTCATTAACAATATTTTTATATGTATCTGTCGATTTCTTCCTGATTTTATTTTTGTGTTTTTTTTTAATTGTAAGTAACTTGTAAGTGGAGATCTATCGACACCGACCCCAAAAATAACAGACTTCAAATAGTAAATAAGTACATACACAAGTATCAATAATTTTAATATTCCAATTTTCTTTAATTTGAAGTAATTATAATACTATTAATAATTTTTATTTAAATTTGTGTATTGTTTGTTTAAATATAGTTTTATTATTATTATTGATAAATTTCTCACTTATTTTCAACTTTAGAATTATTATATTTTCCTTCTTACCTTCCAATAATATATAAGTCAACAACGCATTCATAAATGAAACTGACATTATCAAACATATAACCTACCATCGCTACTCATTTTTTTCTTAAACAGATATAGATCTAAATTATAAACCCAAAATGTGGAACAACCAGATCATGTACAAAGAGGGCTTTGTGAACAAAATAACAGTTATTTCTACGATATCTGCAAGATCTTCCCTTTCACATTTGGAAACAGTAACTTATGCAGTGGTAATAAAAACCAAATATGTTATGAATGCAGTACGCCTAATGTGACCAGACGTCCCGTTTTGAACGGGACCGTCCCGTTTTTCGAGATGGCACGAAAATTTGGTCGGTTAAATAACGTTTCGGCGCGTCGATGATCGCAAAATGCCCATGTTCCTTCTCAAAAAATAACGGAACAGTTATTCCGTTACGTCACTGTAAAAAAACAGTAACAAACCTTCTACATTAAAACAGTAGCCCAAGCATGAATAACTATCGAAAAGTATTCGAATCGTTGTCGATAGTTATTCGTGCTTGTTGGTGGATGTTGTACAATTCCTATACAAATTAGTCTCGACAACGATTCGAATACTTTTCGATAGTTATTCGTGCTTGGGCTACTGATCTACACTAAAACAGAAACAAAATAAAGAAAAAGAAAAGAAAATAAAAGCACCTTACCTTAAAAAGCATAATACACCAAAAGCCGTCGTACTCTACATAATAGTCCAAATTATTCTTTTTGTATTTTGAGGTAAAAAATAAATAAAACTTCTAAATAACGAAAAATATCCCTATCCCTCTCAATGCCCATTTTTGGGTCCAAAAGAGAATGGTCACATTAGGTATGCCTCGTCACGTCTCAACTAATAGTGCACGATACGTTTGCTGTGATGCTACCACGTAAGATGTTCCGTTCTACGGTAAAACATTAATTAATATTACGCCCGTTGAATAAATAAGCAATACGCAGTATGCAATTCAATAGATTTTATGTGTTTAACTAATTAGTACATGTTAATTTCACATTCAAAACAGCGTGATAGTTTTTTTTTCGGCTTCACACTGTATCCCGCATGTAGTGGGGTATGCAGAATAAGACTAGTGTTAAGGCACTCCAATTCCCACGTGCCCCCAAATTCTGGAGGTATTCCGTGTTGAGCGTCGGGGCTCAACGTCAAGTTTCGCCTTCCGTAATAATTTCAGGATTGTACAGGATTCAACGAAAGCTAAGCCTTATATAAAGTTGACAAGCTCAAGTTTGCGGGACGTATGCTCGTATTTTGTATGAAATGAGCTACAAATATGCTTGTAATGTTTTTTTGCATAAATGATTTTCTTTTGATTGGGTTGACTTAGAAGCTTGATTTTTTTTCCGTGCTACTAGGTTAATTTCAGCGTGATATATATATTTATATATATATATATATATATATATATATATATATATATATATATATATATATATATATTCACACGATCTCGCGATAAATGGTTTTGATAGACGAACAGACACACAGAGGTTCCGTTTTTGCCTTTCGAGGCACAGAGCCTTAAAAATTTGTTAACTTATCATTTATTAACAGAAAAATACATATTTTTAGTCTCAAAACATTGCACTGCCAATAAAAATAATGTACAAAAGCTTATTTCGTTTTTCTTACTTCGATATATTGGCTGTCGCATATGTTTGTTGTAAAAACCGGTCGCACCAAAGTGGAAATAGTTTTTAAACGACTCTGAGATAAAAAGTATCCTATGTTAATTTGAAACCATTCAACCGAAACAACGTAACAGACACTTTAAATGGTAAAA
>DWGR01000765.1:0-19580 GCA_018247715.1 Heliconius burneyi
ATATAAACGTAAATAAATAATTCACTTCCTCGAGTGGGGATCGAACCCACAACAGTCACGTTACAGTCACACCCTTGTACCGCTGCGCCACGACGGCCTAGCTACTCTGACATGCTTGCTACCTTTGTAATTATACAGTTGATATCAATTTTACTGAATAAAATGAGGAATGTTTATAGAAGTTTGATTCAAAGTGGATTTAAAGTAATGTTAACAATAATATTTTACGCAAATAAAAGCATAGCGCGTTTCAAATTTGTAACAAACCTATTATCTGTTTCTACTGTGCTACTGTTATATGGATAATAGCAATTATATAATTATCTTACAGTGTTGAAACACACGTGTTATGCAAAATTATTCATATTTAATTCAATGTAGCACTTGGCGCTCCGTTCTCTCTGACTACCCCGCCAGGGATAAAGCGTGAAGCTGTGTTGTGTTGTTATATTTACCATATTGTTATTCTACTCTTGTATAAATGTAGGTGTAAAATACCATAAAAGTAGTGGAATTGTTTCAAACGGGGGCAGTCGCTTGCAGGCAATGATCTTTTTACCTCTAATCTTAGTACCTCTTCCCGAATAATTTAGAAATATGTAGACGATACATGTTTGTATCTTGCTTTCTTAAAAAATGTTAACCGCTTCCGATTTCTAGCAATATAATATAATCGCCAAACCTGTTCTGTGATTACGATGATTCTTACTAGTGTTGCTGCAACTGTGGCAATTCTAACACAAATAAACTGAATAGTAACTGAAATGTCCGATCACGATGCGGCGTTTAAAAGCCTGTTAGCAATAAAATGCTACTTCATGTTTGGAATACGCCAGTGAACAATTTGGATGTTTTTATACACAACATGTCCGTCACGGCTTGCTTATAAAAAAATGCCTGATACAGCAACAGATTATAAATTGTATCTCGATTTTCTGTGAAAACATATGCAGGAAACAATTTCAATTTTTTTATGTTTTCTAGTTGAATAAATT
Organism: Heliconius burneyi; assembly: GCA_018247715.1. NCBI lineage: Eukaryota > Metazoa > Arthropoda > Insecta > Lepidoptera > Nymphalidae > Heliconius > Heliconius burneyi. The sequence goes on from DWGR01000765.1 coordinate 996, forward strand.
TGGATACTATTTTTGGCACAGTTGGCACGTGATCGACGACACACGATTGCTATGGATGTAGAGTCGATCGGTACTTGAAGTTGATAATTAATCTCTTTAGACAATTATATAATAATTTAATTCTTCAAGTTAATGTTCTTTCAGCTTGTACTTGACTATTAGGTTTATTTCGTTAGTTGACATTTTCAACCGATTTCTGTAAAAGACGTAGTTCGTACCTGAGAACTTTTCACTGGGTGAAGTAATTTTGTTGGTTTGTTTATTGAAGCGCTAATATCTCTGGATCTACTAGTCGCATTTACTTTTCTTTGTATGAAAGCTACATTACTGAGGAGTACTATAGGCTATAATATAACACGGTTTAATTCTTAATAAGCCTGAAATAAAGAAATAACACTAATTAGGAACTGCATTACTTTTACTTTTGTATAACTTTAACCGCGTGCGCGGCAGAAATAGTTAATTATGTGTAAGTACATCCTACTACAAAAACATTGAGCTTAATTAGTTCTTAAATAAAATCCGCGACACCATAATATATTTATCTTTTACCAATAAAAATTTCAAAGTGATATTTTACCGATTGAAGATATTGAAACTTAATCAAGACAATATTTGTCTATTATAGAATATAATTTGGGCATATCATACTTTTCGAGAAAATATAAAATTAAAATAACTAGGCTCAAGTCCCGCGGGGAGCGTTTTTGCCGCCGATTTCCTCCTCGCAAACAGCCACGTACTGGCACTTGCACTTTCTCAAAATTATGAAAAATGATTGAATGTATAAACTATAATCTATCTTTTGGCAAATGCAGAACAATAAAAGAATAATAGGTGGTACGCGGGCGAAGCCATGAGTAGGCCGCTAGTTCATAAATAAACGGCGAGTGCCACTCGTATTTATTACTCTCATCTAATCGTTCGTCTGGAATCGTCAGACTGGAACCTACTCTATCTCACCCTTTGTAAATCATTAATTTATTTTAATAAAGTTACCCGTTTAATCATAAAATGAACGTAGCTTCTTAAATGTTGTTTGCAAAAGTTCATTTTGTTCAAAGTTCATTCTTTAAAAAGTGAATATAAAATGGAATTCAGTAAATTTGTTCGGTGGTCATGTAAAGATATTTTTATCTTGCGTTTGTTTCTCTGTATATATTTATATCTATATTAGCCCATTACTGGCAGACTCTATTCGTGAAGTCAAATCTTCATTTCCATAGCATATCAGCATTTGCAGAATCCGGAGTTAGAATTTGATACTCTGATGAAAGGTTTAGCTTAATAGTGTACACTTACAAGTGGTTAGATTACGTCTATTCAGAGATAACAGTAAAGTTTGGAGCAATTGAAGATATCATTCCTGGAATGGTTCCAAGCCAGTGATAAGATTGCGATATAAATCTTTGATCATTATAATGTGGCTGTGTACGTATCTGTTTAGCATCGGGGGCCGATTAAAAATAATTGATATCGGAGCCATTACACATATATTTGTAGGTGATAATATCAATATGTCAGATGGTTTTTAGTATTTTATATATTGTATATTTATTAAATGAACGAAATTTTTAAATCAATATTTTTCATCAAAACGGAAAGGAGGTTTTTTTATTTTAAAAGTGCAGATCGAAACAATACCAATAAGTTAGTACACTTCCAATAACAGTACAATAAACGCGAGAACATATCACTTCGGGGCCCCATACCTGTTTCTTATCTCTTATGTATAGCGCGAGGCTGCGTAACATATAGTGATTGCGAGAATACTGCTAAATAATCAGCACGTACATATGTATGTACGTAATTAATGGCCGTGTTGTTCATACAACTAATAACCATAATACACTTATGCTCTTAGTTTTTATTAGGTCGTTAGGTTCACATGATTATCGCCATCACATAATTACCGGTATATTTGTATGTGTATCTATAAATACCAACCAGAGAATGAATTGACGTGTACAATACGCGTTGTCATAGCAAATAAAGCAAGATAGGATTTTTTTCTGCTTTAACCAATAATATAGAGCAGGTCAGTCGTGGCACAGGGGTGCAATGCCTCAAAATTTCGGTGGAAAGTGGAGAATGGAGTTTCCCACGTCTTCAAAATCCACCTTTGTTGACCTAGTTTTAGTTAAAATGTTGAATGTAACAAGACATTTGTTATTACTAGTTTATGATTAAACCTATGGCAAAGTTGGGACGTAACGTAACGTGAATATTTACGGAATATATCACATACATACGTGCTTGCGGACACACTCAGAGGATTATTACAGACATTTAATGATACCACCGACCGTGGTGGTGTTAATTATCCGGATCAACTTATGTCACAACCCTGTATTTATGGTAAAAGCCTTTGACGTGTGAACATGTTACAAACACAGTGATATTAATTCTATACACAGGTATATTCGGCGATAGTAATATTAATAGATAAACAGCGAAGAGGTTTGTACGATATATTTTTCTTATATGTTAGTAATTATTTTATAATTATTCTGATCTCACGAGTTAAAATATACGACTCACCTACACACTCACTCTAATAATGCACTTTCTGTTGTTACATATAATATAACGATATAGAGGAGTGATATGACTTCAAACTTCTAGTTCTGAACACTGTGCTGCCAAACAAAGGCAAATCGAAATAAACCATTTTCGCTTGTCTGTCTAAATTTTAAATAATATTCGATGTTAATAATAGTCTTTTTATTTTTAAACTATCAGTGGCATAGCTTATTTTCGATATACGAATACAAATAATATTGGAGGCATTGTTACAGAAAGTACCTAGATCGGTAGAAAAAAAAGGTTCGGTTTTAGAAACACGCAGGTAGGGCGATATAATACTATAAATGTAGTATAAGAAACTAACTTTAAATAAAGTATAATAAAATCGAGAGTAAAAAATAATTTAAATATCATTTAAATTTTTTAAAACATTTAAATTACAGCAACTATTTTCACGTCCCATAAAAAGAAATCAGGCAAGAATCGATTTAATATTCCAAATATAGTCAATCGCAATCCAATGAAGGCAATCTAAGCCATTCATTGCTCACCGCTGATTGCTGTGGCGGCGGCGGAGTGCTGGAGGCTCCAGCTCTCTTGTCGAGAAAGGGATCAGTTCAAACTCATAGCAGAAAACTCTCTTCTTTTAAAGAAAAATTATAGAAGTGTCAACTTACGTAGTAGTTAAGTATGTTAAATTTTTTGCTTAGACACAATAATAAAATTAAGAATTGTCTTGAAAAGTAAGTGCACTAAATACATAATTGTGTAACTCAAGTGAGAGAAGCGGGTCGCTAGTAACAGATATAACATTGATGAAAGATCATTTCTAATGGCTATCCGTGATAACAACTTAGTTGAGATTCAAATAAGTCGTTACAGTTGTGGGCTGAGTACCTCCCGTCAGGGTATATCAGGTTGGGTTCACCAATGTGGGCTCTAGTATGTTAATGATATACAATTGCATTTGTAGCGAATACATTAAGGGCGCTGATATAGCACGTTTACAATTGATATTTATAAATAATAATATATTAATACTTGTGCAATACGTCTACACAGTAAATTATATTAAATTTAAATTAGGTAGAGTATTCTAAGCAATTATTCCTTCCTCCAAATCTAGAAATAAATTAACAAATAGCCTTATTAAATATTATAATCTGTTTGACTTGGGATTGCGGCATTTTGAAATGATGAGTTTGACTTGAGAAAATTCATCTTACAAAAGTTTCTTAAAATATTTAGATTTCTTGAAGTCTGGTCTAGTCCATTGGAAAAGTACTACAAGAGGAAATGAAAATGTTACTACGACCAATAATGTTTGTAAAAACTAAGATATTATATAAAGTTTTGCAAATACATCAACTTCACGCTATAGCCCGCACACAGCAGTATAGGCAGAGGAAACCTAATGTTAAGACACTCCGTTCCCCAATTCCTGCTGAATTCTGGAAGCATTGCGTGTTAAGTGGCAGAACTCTTCGCGAACAGCCTCGCTTTTCCTACAATCTACTTCAAAATTGAACTCAAAGATTCCACTCAAACTAACATACATACATTGCAAGTTAAATAAAAGCTTTAAGTATAAGTGAGATGAAATATGATGTTAAAAATTATATGAAATATCAGCTCTTTATATATTTAAAATATACTTCACCTTAAATAAAATTAAGTGACTTTTTGGAAATTGAATAACTAAGCTATATATTTTGCATAATATATATATATATATACTTAAAATATATAAGAATAATATGCAAGAGGTGATAACTTATGAGAGTAAAAAAGAATATATAAAATATTAAAGGTTATAAATTGCTTATAAAATATAAAGTTAAACTATGAGGATAACGCAGAATATTTAACCTAATTTTAAACAGTTAATTAAAAGGCAACCCATTTTAAAGGAAGGAAAATTTACCAAACTTGTCACAATTTCAATGAAGCCAAAGTGCTTTAAACGAAATTAGCGTTTTAGTATCGAGTTAAAACACATTAACTATTCGCGCTTCAAATTTCTCTGAAATCAACTTTTAATTCTACACTTTTGACAGTTTCATGTTTTAAATTCCATCTTATGGCCTAGTTTGCTATTGCCTAACTTAAAATTTAATATTTTCAAATTTGAGGTCGGTGTAGTGCAGCGGCACAGAGCCCGTCAACGCGACGGTTCATTCCGGAGCAAAAGGAAGCTTGGCGCTAAGTTCCTTCAGTCAACGGATTGTCTGAGGAAAGGATGTTGTACTTGTAGGTCATAATAATTATTGTACAATCTAAACATATATATTTATTTAGCTTCACTCTGTATCCGCATGCAGTAGTATAATGAACTTGTAGTATAAAAACGTTAGAAGACAATATGGTCACACAATATGTCATAGCGAAACGTAATTGCCATAAAAAATTTAATAGGCATTTACTTTAGTTAAATTTCAAAACTTCATAAAATCTGTTAATTTTGTATAGGAAATTTCAATAATTATTAAAATTCAAAAGTTAGCTACTAAATAAATGTTTTTGAATTGAATTTGATACTTACTTTTGAATATTTCCTACGCGATGTAAACTGCGTAATGCTTATGTTAATACTACACCGTTCTTTAAAGAATAACATTTATTTTGTATTTAATCTAAGTTTTTTCTGAGAATGCTTTTGTATAAAAAATAGCAGTGTTTCATCAAGCAGTCTATCTTCAGAGACCAGTTAGGGAATGTAAGCGCAATCACGTGGTCGTACATAACCTGATTACCCCTATCGAGTGGCTTTGATGTGTAATCCCCATTGTAATGTCCTGAATTTATTGGAAATGTCGCTTGTTAGAACTGTGAAATGAACGAACAAATGAGCTCACACCGATTGATCGCATGAACTAATATATAACTATACGAGCTAGTTCAAAACGTTTGACTGCCCTAATATTCTGATTGAATAAGTACTTAATTTATGTAGAAGAATAAATATTTATTTTTATTGTTTAACAAATGTATGCAAATACACGTTTTTACTGTTTTATGTAGGTGATTATTATCAACATTGTGGTGTCATTGAGCAATGTGACATTATGCTATATCTGTAATTATCTCAGTTTATTTTATATAAGCACGTCACTTAGTATATCTTATGCAGTAGTAGTATTAGGATCAGCGTTTACATAGTTCTTACAATTAATAATCACGATCTTTAAGGAATAAATTTTAAATAATAAAGAGTAACAGCGGTCGTTATATAAATGATGCAGTAGCTTTTATGACTACAACCTTTACTCTTTTGTAAGTAGACGTATGATTGCGAATTAATTTTCCGAATGAACGGGATTCATGAATTGCATAATCAAATTTAAAGTGGACTCAGATATTAAATGTAATATATCATATGGAATAATAGCCTTCGCATTGATATCGTTTGTCAATTGTAACGTAAATTTAATTAATCTGATCCAATTAAAGTTTGTTGATATAATATAATTAGCAAAGTGCTTAACGCTTTTCAAAGTAAAGGCAACTTGGTGAAATAAAAATAGAATAAAATAAAATAGTTTTTAATTAAATATATATTTCATTACAACGTCAAAATATTGTTGTGCTTTCCATTGTATACGAGTATTTTATGTTACATAATATATATTTTTTGTTTCACGCGCCGCGCTTTTACCTTGGTACCAGAGTGAAGATATTAAAATATGAATAAATAATAATTCATTCCCCCGAGGGGGATTGAACCCACAACCGTCGCGTTACAGTTATACGCTTGTGCCGCTGCGCCACGACGGCTTCTAAGTAAGTAAAGTCAGTATAAGCCTCATATTTACAGGACTCAAACTTATTAAAAATTCACGCAGTCATAGTAAATATTGAATAGATAGGTAGAGGAGGGTAACGCGTCGCGGGCTCTTTGACCTCGCCGCCTCGTTCGCGTCTCCTTTGGAATTGATTGAGCGCTGCAGTTTGTGTGCATATGAGAACGTCTGCACTGAAATCTTTTGGACTTAGTTTATCTAAGAAGCTCAAGCTAAGCTTATAGGCGAAAAAAATGGCGATTATGTTAACGTTACTTTTTATATCTAAAATCTGTCAAATGTCTACAGCTATCTGTTGATTTTTTTTCGAACATGAGGTTAATGCTGTTAGCCCTATTAGCTTTAGACACTGGTTGAGTAGGGAAGAGGGTACTCCCTGAAGAAATGCAAGCACTAAGTGGCTGCCTATGAGGATGTCGACGACTGTAAGGGCGCCCACTGCGGGGCTCGCACCTCGGCTTGCGGTCGTCGAGCGGACTGGACAGATAGTTCATCTGTTGATGCTTAAGCTTATAATAACTAAAATATTTGTTTATATTTTAAATTTCAGAAAAAGTAGTGAAAATTACAATTTATTTTTCAGACTATACTGGTCGTATCGTGACCCTGAAACTGAAAAAAATATTGGTTTGGATAATTGTTGGACCAAAAAAGAAAAAAAAAACGTATCTTAAAATTATACGAAAGGAAAATTTGCATTTATTAGACATTTTACATATTTAAGCAAATAAAGTGAATAGCATTTCAGATTTTCTGTTAAAATTAGTTTTCCAGTTAATCATGACAAAGTTAAGTTACAAATATTTTAATTGTATTGTCACTATCGCATATTGTTCTGTTGGCATTCCCGCAATTTAGATTTGACATTAATTCACATGTCATACATGTCACGTTCTCCGCTACGCTTATTATGCAGCGGTACAATAGTATGTTTTAATGTAATTCGAATATTGCGAACAATAAGCTATACCTCTGCTAAACAGGACGTTCTGTCACTGAGCACGCAATATCACAAAAGTTAGCGAATGTGTTGAAGGAAATATCTTAACGCTAATTTCCCTGCTATGAAAAATTATGTGAAAATTTAGTAAGAAGTCATCTTTTTTTACCGAAATGTTGTATTTAATGTCGGTGTTTCTACAATTTGTTTCGTAAAGAAAAAAAATCTCTTAAACTTTTCCTATATGATATGATAACTCTTATTATTTCTTTACTATCTTTTATTTCTTCAGTATTCAGCTCAAAATTTAAAAGTGTAACAGCAACAGTAAGGATGCAAAAAAAGGTAAGTCTGTTGGATTCATAAGGGTTCCTTTGTAAAGTTTTTATCATTTTGTTTCACAAACAGAAATATATTTAAAAGCAAGAAGTTGCTATATATATGTAAAAATATTATACAATATTTAGTAAATTTATTTTTAAATTTTTAGTTTAGTACTTATTACAGTTATCTAGTTATTAATAGTATATCCAGTTGATATTTCTGTATGTAGTATTTTAACAAATATGTTGAACTTGCACACTTATTTCCGTAAAGTGTTTGATCCTCTAACCTAATATGTCTATTACTTAATGTGTGACTGTGGGAACACATGTTTATAAGGCATATTTTTCTTCACATATTAAAAAAAATACTCAAACGCAAGTTTTGTTATTTTTCTTATGCTCGTCTCTCTCGGGACTCATTTATCGTCGATGGTCACATGTCGCCACACCCATACAAATATCCCATCAGACTTCGTTGGTATAAAAGGGGCATCAATCACACATACGTACATACGCATCGGAAGGTAAAACTTTGGAAAAAGCTATTGGCTCTTAGTAACGGCGCTTAGTGGAGTGACTTTGATGGATTATTCGCTTTCTGAACTGTTTTGTCGTTTTGAACTAATACCTACATGTATGTGTCACGTTTGTTCGACTTTTCACTTTTGACACGTTCTCGGTAACTACACAGGGTGAATGAGATCTGTATTGTAATATTTACATTTTTATAATGTCGCATTATGAACCTACCACTAATGTGGCCGTGAGTACAATTTTCTCTGTAAAATATTAATACGTAATACTTATTATATTTTCTTTAAAATGTAATAAGTAAGTAATGTAATGTAATGGTTACTAAGTAATAAAATCAAAATATTTTCTATTCAAAATAAAAATAAGAAATAATCTTCTTTTAGATATACATTGATAACCTTCCTTATGTCCTGGTATATTTCTTGTACATACACAACTCGACCTCAGATACTTATTTATTCCTTTTGAAAGCTGTTGCATAAAGTTTTTCATAGTTCGTTGCATGAGTAACTTGAACTTTGATACTTACTACTTCTTTATTTGATAGCTGTCCCGAAGCCTCTAAAGAGGGTATGTACGCTACGCATTTCCTCGAGCGGGGATCGAACCTACAAACAGTGGTGTTGACAGTCGCACATTTGTGTCGCTGCGACACGCCTGGGCTGAATTTTTTTAACTTTGAAGTAATTCAAATATTATTTTCTTCAATTTACTTTTTGTATAAGTTTATGCATATAAAGTAAGCTCACAGTTTTGAAGTCGGTTTTATTTCATTTTTGTTTACTATTTTAATATTATTTATAATCCTGACGTGTTAAACTTTACTATTTTTTTTAAATAATGTCAAAAAGCAAGTACAAACTAAACTCTGAAATAAATTCGTCCCAGTGGGCTTGTAGAAGTTCTCGAAGACCACGAGTTATTTATTGTTCACTGTGGGGTGTCAAGAATTTAATTAAAGCTTATTGTTTGTTGTTAGCTATCTAATTATAAAATTTTACAAATTTTTTTGCTTGTAGACAAAATATATTTTCAGCACTCATCTTGCTTGTACACATGCCAAGTTGACTTCTTCTTTAATTCTTTAATTTTAATGTAGTCACTTTTTTCTTTAAATTTTTACCTTTTATATATGAATTAAATTAATTTTGTTTGAAATTATTTTTATATGGATAAGTAATCTACTGTTCGACTTACTATTACTTATTACTAATTACTTTTGAAAAAAGCTACTTTCTGAAATTTTCACCTTGAAGTGAAAAGACGTCACTTATTCCATTATTCCATTGTTTAATAAAAATTTACATTTTAAACAAGAAATTTTTGTTATTTTTATAGACATTTTCATTGACATATTCTTTGTTGTACGTAGCAACATACACTCATGCACCGTAAATTAAAATTTTGTAAACTAAAAATTACAGTGTAACCTACAACAGCAGTATAACTTATACAAACTGCAAAGGTTGTTTGCATTTTTTAGTTGTTTGTTCTATAAAAGCCTTTACAGGAACGCGAATTCAGTTAAAACTTCTCTTGTTGGTCCGTGTTTCCTAATAAAGGAAGTTGATTGCTCAATTTTCATATTTCGGTTTTACTGTAGAAAATTTTCAGGTTTCGTTGCGTAAATTGGTTTTGATATTGGCAACTGTTTCTGATATTAAACGTAAATGTATATTGTCAAAAGTTTTTCAAAGCAATATATTTGTTATATTTTTTTAACTATTATGCATGATTTTATAAAAGGTTTTGTGTACGTACTTTTTACAACTTACTGCAATGCCCGCAACTTGGTTCGCGTTAACTTCGGTACCGTTGCCATCGTACCCGTTTACCAGCATGTACAATATAATTTGATCGCTATACAACAAATAGGTTATATAGAAAGATATATACAAAAATATATTCTTTAGTTTGTCGTACAAGACAGCTTGCTAACCGAACGTCACGTGTTTAAAAGCGATTTAATAAAAAATATTTATAAGTAAAATAATTTACCCCACGATAGCATTGTACCCATAACCATTGCGTATCCTACTCTGTCCTACTGAGTCACGATAGTCTCAAATTTAAAAGACATTAGTTATATTTTCATCATTTTCAATTTAGTACTTCTTGCTGAGTATATTTTATATGCGGACATTTTGTTTTTATTTTTTCATTATTTGTCATAATCGATATCATTCACTCTTTAACACTATGAAAATATGTACATAAGTACGTTAAGTAAAGTAAGAGAACCCAATATCAGTAATGTCGACGTTACAATAGCAACAGATAGCCTTTTATACTCAACTCTACTCAAAGCTTATAAAAGAACGGATTACCATCGATGTTAGTGGAACCTCGTACGTATCTTAATAACTTGTTGTAAATATCAGCAGCTCCGAGCCCCGAGATGGGTACCTAATGAAATAATTATTGTGCTAATGTACGAACCACCTTCGGCGAATGGGAAATTATGCATATTGAACACTACACCGACGTACGATACTGGAGTATCGTAGATAGAATATACCTCGTATTATGCAATATTAGAGGGATTGATCAAAATTATGTATTCGCTGTACTATTGTATAATATAGTGCTGACTAAAATGGTCTTAGTTTATATAATTGAGGATAAAATTAAATATTAAATGATAGATTCATCAAATTTGTTAATTGATTTTTCTAACGATTTATGAAACCATAAGCGAGTAAAAAGAGAAAAATACGACGAAATTATGTTTCTTTGAGATATTTAAATATTAAGAAAAATCACAAATTTTGATAAAAAAACTGAGTAACATTACAACTTATTAACACAAATCATTTGATAATTTATTTTTTTCATTATTTTATAAATTATACATATTTTTACTAAGGTCGTCGTGGCGCAGCGTGGTTGTGGGACAGCGTCTAAAAGTGACAATTGTGAAAAGGAAGCCTAGTGCCAAGCAAAACGACGGCCTCTAGGGCCGTCATGGTGCTTGGCCATTGAACACGACCATAGAGGCCCTCGTGGCGCAGCGGCGCAAAATGTGTCTATAACGCGACGGTTGTGGGTTCAATCCCCACTAGAGAAAGTGAAATATTAATTTACGCTTACTTCACTTCACTTCACAGCGCGGTGTTGAATTCTGCCACCCAATACCCAATGCCTCAAGAATTCTGAAGAAAGTGGGGAACGGTGTGTCTTGTTACTAGGTTCCCTCTGCCTACACTGCTGTGTGCGAGATACAGCGTGACGCTGAAGCTGAAGATAAGTAGTATCAATAGTCGTCACGCACAGTCGTGGAGTGCCACGTATCCAGATGTTGTGGATGGTACTTTTTTTAGTAACGTACTGTGCTGTTAGAAATTTCGACGACAGGTAAATAATTCTCCTGATCACTCCCCATGATAAGTGCAGTGGAGTACGCACAGCGAGAAGACGTCTCTATGCAAAGCCAAAGTTTCAACCTTTCACAGACTTGTTAATATTTTTTTATTTATGTTATGACGCATAAGCTGTAAGAAAATTAAAATTTTGACTAAACTAGGCTCACTTATTTCAAGTTATTCTGTAAGCTACAGCAAATATTATAAATGAAACACATCGACAATGATTATAAAAGTAAATATAAAAAAATAATATATCTAATTCAGAACAAAACATTCAGAGCAAGAAAATTGCATTTCCGTTTTATATTTCCTCTACAAACTGTAATATCAAAGTTATGCAAGAACAATAAACCACCAAGGACCAGCAATAACCCGCGGGCAGAGTTGTCATACTTCATACTGCACAGACAAGTAATATGCGATGCATTATAGAGTCAATGTGGGAAATTTTATAACTTGTGACAGATATTCAATATGACCGCGGTAGCTTTACTTTATTATATAAGTCGAAAGCAATCAGTGGCGGAAGTGTTAATGGTAATTTAAAAATTATTTTATTTTTGAATATCATTAAACCAGTACATTTTTTATTTATCTTTTCTATTAATTTATGAATGCCTCATTAAAGACACTGTAATGAGAAATATGACATTTTGTACTCGCTACATAGTTAGGACATATGCACTGAAGGATTTTTTAAATTAAAAATTTTAGAATATAGAATATAGTAACTAAGCTATAAGTTAATATCTCATTATTATATTTTAGTTTAGCTACGAGACGGACGAGGTAAATGTCTCTACACCGGTTCTCCTCTTTGGACCCGAACCCGACACATTATACATATAGTAACGGTACTCAACTTTGTTGCCTCATTGTTTTACCAATCATTCTAAGGAATCCAATCCATGGCTTTCACGAAACGACAAATATTGTCGCGTTATTCAAATGCTATCTTACAATACAAAACTTGAGTAGACACTATTTAAGTTTTGTGAAGCAAATTCTATAAAAATTGAATAATTTATAATTTAAACACACAAACGGGTTTATATATTTTATAATATCACATTTGTAGTTTCAAGAGTGCAAGATTTCCCAATGGACCTTTGATCCAGTGCTCAATGTAAGTCCGGAACAAACTTCATACATAAACATCTCTAAACGTTGCTTTGGTCGTCGTGACTTTGAAGTGAATGTATATTTATATACTTTAATTTTATTTTAGTGACAAAAATTTCATAATTTGAAACATATTAATGTTATTTCAAATATTTTACTAATATATTTATTGGCTTGCTTAAGATAAAACAAATTATCACCATAGTAAATAACCCTCTCTTATCAGTCGGGAAAACAATTATAATTTATTGTATTTGAATATACACTTATAGCAGTAAAATATCTTTTTACATATAAATATTCACTCTGATCAAACTGAGCATATTGAGTAATATTATAGCAAAGTAACACATACATTTGAAGTATTCCACCGATTGGAACTCGAACCCCTATTAGGTTCATGCGCGAATACAGCGTTATAAAAATACATAAAACATTAAGTAAGTACATGTGTTGTAATTTTTTTGCTTCACGCTGTATCCTGCACACGGCAGGGTAGGCAGACGGAATATAGTGCTAACATACTCCATTTCCCACTTTCCGCTGATTTCTGGAGGCATTGCGTGATGAACGACGGAACTCAACGCCACGCTTTTGCCTCGATACCAGAGCGAAGAAACGAAAATTTAATTTTAAGTAAATATTTCATTTGCTCGAGTGGGGATCGAACCCACAACCATCGCGTGTCACACCCTTATGCCCCTGTGTCACGACGGTTTCACTTATTTAATTTACTTTAGTGTGATTTAATATGAAATTTCAATAATCATATTCTATTCAAAGTTAAATTCAATTTACTGGTATATGAATCAAACGAAAAGTTCCTCACCTAGATTCAATTGACATTATAAGCCCGATTAATGTCGTAGTTCTCGCGACTGTTAAGTCGCGGATCAGAGAGACAATAACCATTGTACGCACTAGCCCTCTAATGAAGCCATATAAAATGATGAAGAGGTTGATATAATCTATATTTATTAAAGATACTGGAGAAAGGTCACGTAAAAAGCATGACGACCTCCCGAAGGGCATGTATGAAGAGGTTGATGACAGTGGACGAGACGAAAGACGTATGTAGAGACCGTAGCGTTTGACGCTCCATTCTCTCTAACTATCCCGCTAGGCATATAGTCTGAAGAGTAAGTATCTTCTTCGCTATAGTTGAACTACTACTACTACTCATAATAACAAACGAACAATAATGTATTATGTATCATAAACTTTACTAAAGTCAACATATTTCAAACCTAAAGTTCCAGTTGTTGTATTCTGTTATCTTTAAGAATACGTTAAGAGAGCATAAATAATCTAATCAAAAACCACTCACATCTGTTCGTGAACTTTACTTCGGCAGTTACCGTACATTGTGCTTGCAGTTAGCAAGTTGGTGTAGACTAGTTCTTCGTAAACTTTCAATAGACGCCTCGTATTTTATAGCGTTTTCGTTGAATGCAGTTTCTATTTGGTCTAATAATGCTATTTGATTGCCCTTAAAAGAGTGCCTATACATATATTATTTATAATATTTTCAGCTTCAGTTCCTAGGGTGTTAATTTCATTTGGTCACATTCTTTCTTAAATGTGCTTATGTGAAGTTTAAAACTATCTTCATTGGCTTCGTGGTATTCGGCTCCTATCGCGCTTTTCAATTTGAGCTTTTAAAAGTCCAAATGGCAGTTATACTTGTATTTTTCGCTGAATATTTGATATGGGGTTCAATATTCAACGCACGAGGAATTTCAGCGTTGATGGTATTACTATAAATCAGGATTCGAAAATACTAACGCTGTATTGAGTGTCAACTCGGAAATTTGTTGGCATCGTAAAACAAAATTATTAGAAAAGCACAAATATCACCCTTCAACATATTTTATTAATTAAAAAAATACAATTTACCGCTATGATAGAAAATGTTTTGTATAATATTATTTTTAACTCTAAGATGTATCTTGCATATAGTGTAAGACAATTGTCAGTGTGACGGTATTTTACAGAAAATAAAATAATAATACCCACATAATTATTTATAAGAGGTGAGGGAACGGCTTTAAAAGTGACGTTTTTGATGGATTGAGTGACGATGACAGAGCATATCAAGAGGGCCGCAAACGCAGCCAAGGTTGCGCTGTACCTACTGCGTCCCCTCTTCCGGTCCCGTCTTCCCTTGAAGCTGAAGCTGTCCCTCTATAAGACGTACGTCAGGCCGCATCTTACCTACGCCGCCCCGGCGTGGTATGCGCTGGCAAGCGCTAATCAACGCAGCATCCTGCAGGTGGTCCAAAACGTCGCCCTCAGGCACGTCACCCAGGCTCCCTTCTTCGTCCGAAACTCCACCCTTCAGCGAGACCTTAAAATAGAGAGCCTGGAGTATCACATTGGCCGGCTCGCGGCCACCGCGTTCGGCCGCGCCGATGTCTCAGACCACCTGCACCTACGTAGCATCGCGCCGTGGCACACGCGGCCCCCTGACGTGCGACGTCTTCCGAGGAACCTTCTCCCTTGCCCTGATTCCAATCCCGATCCTAACTCCTGAGCTGCCACCTCGGCCGCTGGTCGCTTAAGCTGGGCCTCCCTCGGGAAACCGTGGGTCTCACCCGGCTGAGCTTGACAGCCCAGGTGGCTCATAGCTCACTCCAATCCCCCCTGAATCAATTCCCCTCCCTCTGCGCTCCTGCACTGCGGGCGCAATGTCCTCATTGGGCTGTATGCTCCCCCAAAGACGCACCCATAGCTATGGGTGCCGGTTAGACACCCACGGCGATAGGGTTAATCACCCTGGTGCCGTTTCCCGGCGCACGCGTCGGATGTCAGAAATTACGGATAAGGATTGAGTCAGTACGTCGTTAGTCTGCCTCCCGGAAGGTGTAAATCTAAGACGGTGTTTAAGTATTTAAAATCAGTGTCAGTGCTGAAACTATGCATGCATAAGTGTAAAGTGTCATATAGAAACAGTGTAAAGTGTGCGGTGTAAAGTGTAGGAATCGTGTAAAATGTGAAAATGGAACAATAAATTGTGGTTATTAAGTCCTATCTTATACTTTTCTCCTGACATGTTGACAATAGTAAGGTAGGCAAAGAGAAGCTAGACACACTATCTATTTTCTATCGAAATTCGAAATATTTTGTGTTGAAAGGCATAACACGCGACGTGTTTTAGTGGGCCATCAATGTGGCACACAATTAAAAAATGTAAGTCATATTAAATGAAACTATTTTAACCAGATCGCATATATTTTAGATATTAAAATTTTTAGAAACCCGACGTTTCGAACACTTTGCAGTAGTCCATAGTCATGGGAGACATAAACCATCTTATTTTCCTTACTTAGTAGTAAGAAGTCACCGTCAGTGTACACAATACATACACGGCACAAGAGATCACACCAGCACAGTCACCAGTTATTTTAGTACCATCAGTTAAGAACCCACCAAATAGTATGTAAAACGTCCCTTCATCAAAATGATCAATGACGTTTCACATATTATTTGACATAACGTCTTGTAATAAGTCCAATAAATGCTTATTCATTTTCATCTAACTAAAATTTCTGTCGACACCTACGGAGCATTGTCTACCGGGAATTTAAGTAAACTAGGACTAATTA
This sequence comes from Heliconius burneyi, assembly GCA_018247715.1. Taxonomy (NCBI): domain Eukaryota; kingdom Metazoa; phylum Arthropoda; class Insecta; order Lepidoptera; family Nymphalidae; genus Heliconius; species Heliconius burneyi. The sequence goes on from DWGR01000765.1 coordinate 17,214, forward strand.
ATGCAGTACACGCTCTTTGGTACGCACGGTTTGGAAATGAATCGCGCCTGACGATTTGTGTTAATTGTAGAGAACGATTTGTAAAGGCTTTGAATTTTATTTTAAATGAAGTTCAAAGTTTGATTATTGAAATAGGCAATTGCTAGATTTTTATTTTTCTTATAAATATTTTATTAGATTTAAAAAATGTATTTTATAGATTATTTATTAACTTAAATCCTTTAATTTATGTTATGATTATGGATATTATAATACATTTAGGCAGGTAAGTATAAATAATTATTTCAAAATAGCTAGGAGCTAGGTATTTTACCATCTAACTTTCAAGTAATCTTTTGTAATAGGTATGCTTATATCGTGATAATAACTAAAGCTGTACGCATCTTATCAAACAAGTACGACAATTTTCCCTCGTCACTCAAGTTTAATAAAATAGAAACATGATTTAAAAATCCCCAATAATACAAAAATATTTTTATAAACGAGAAGCTTACACAAATCCGCCCATGTTTTTTTATTCGTTTTTAATCTGTCCATATCAATTATATTCCATGTACCAAACACTATAGAATAACGCTGATGCTGCACACTAGGCAGAGAAAACGGCTTCATTTATACAGTTTGGGATTACTCCAAAGAAGAATGCCTTAGGCGATGAGTGTATATAGATTTTAATTTCATATTTCATATGTAGATTTTTCTATTTCGATTGATTAGTTCTACAGTTTGTACAGTATCCTTAAAATAGAATTATCAAATATTTCTCCTTTAGAAAGTCAGTAGCTTAGAGATAAACAACGTTACTAATATATGTTGCTTATTTTTATTGCTCAATCATAGTTCTAAGTCTAATGTGACTTTTAAGTTTTAACATCTACAGAGATTAAATGAAAAACAACAAAAAATATATCCGTATCAAAACTACTCTAATGCATCCTTTAAAGTGCTAATTACATTACAGTAGGCCTCATTCCCTTAACGACAATGTTTAATATTTTTAATATTTTTTTAAGATATTCAAACAAACAAATCAAACAAACGTATTCTCAAACTATCCTATATATTCCTTATTCAATAAATTTCTATAATGCTATTTAAACATTTTTCATAATACTCTAACTTTTAGTAAAAAAATGATGCATTATTCTTTATTTATACGTATAATATCTTGATGTGTAATCGTGTTAAGTAATTTGGTTAAGTACACTTTGTTATTACACTTTTATTTAACTCGCCGTGTTAGCTTGTGTGTTAGTGTTTATTCTCTCTATTTTACGAGCTCTGCTTGACTCACTTCCCGGTGTGCGATTTAGCTAAAAATTAAATATCATTTAATCCAAAATGGCAATCCGCAACAAAATTTTCACAGTATTCACCGCGGATTTCACAGTACTGCATAACCTACCTAATATGGATATCGAATGAAAGAGTTAGATTTTTTTAAATATTTTTTTTAGGCCAAGAGAACCTAGTGTTTAAACCTAGTGGCAAAAACATCTAGAAAGCTTGTTTTCATAAAGGTTTTTTTTAAAATGACTTAAATGCGAATCTCTCTTTTATTTTATAAGATAAATACAAAAATCTCGTAAAAATTTATTTCGGTCTATACACTATGTTATAAGTGAGGGTAGGGCTACTACGAGGGAATATGTTTTTATTCATATACAAATTGTAACAGCGTGGAGACTAGTAGTCTATTCCATTTTAATTTTGGGACAATGAGGTTTTTTTTCTGTAATATTATAAAATAATAGTAACAATAATAGTAGTATTATTAGTATTGCTATTTTGTTTAATTGCTCTTACAAAACTAATTGTTATCTTTTTTGACGAAGTACATTAAATAAGGGAGATATAAGTACTTAAGTAGTATAGTTAATACTTTCAGAATGAACAATTAAATGCGCTTTATATAATAAAAACTCAAAGAGTAAGATCATAAATCATCTTTAATTACATATGTGACGGCAAAATACCAATTTTAATATAAAACATGAAGTTTGTGTGATGAATACGTACATTTAGTCAGAAAACGTCCATTGAAGAGTACATTTAAAATGGTTTTACTCTATTTAGTAACAGAAGTAACAGTGCAGCAAGTGTCTCGAGTTGCATTTTGAACCTACGGACAATACAAGTACAAGATTTTTGAATTTACGGACAATACAAATAACGGGCTCCTTTATCACTACAACTAGGATTAAAAACTTTGCCAGTTTTCCTCAGCAATTTGTACAAACCGTACAGTTTCCACTCTTGCACTTATTTCTAAAGAGATAATACATGTGCTTGTTGGAACTTTTAATTATTTATTTAAAAATATATAACATTAAACCTGCCCCTGCAGGTACACATATGAATGAGACT
>DWGR01000766.1:0-19567 GCA_018247715.1 Heliconius burneyi
CATACATGTGTCCTCAAATATTTATGAACCACTCAATAGGATGGGTTTCGATCATAGTCCGAGGGCCGGCCGCTACATCCCCGAAAATTAATTTTAGCGTTATACCCGCATGACTAGTAATACTCAATCTAGTGTTATATTTTTTTATGGATATGTTATTGACAATATACAATATTTGAATATTATATAATACTGGAATAATATCAATAGGGATCAAGGTGTATTTATTTAACACATTGCGGGTAGAAAAGTTGGTACTTTATACCATTGCTAAGAATTTTATACATTACCCAACGTAAAGTATGCGAGTAATAATGTTTCATACATTGCCTGAACGCCCCAAGTATTCCATACGTTGTCGAGGTGTTGTATAGAATACTGAATTCTACAGATTGCCGCTTACAATTACACAATAATTTTTGAAGTTTGTTCTTATTTCTTAATCTTGTACTCCTATAACAATTACTCTTATAGGATTGTCATTATATGACCACCGCGTATGAAGTTTTAAAAAATACACAAACTGTTTCCAGTATCACTGTACGACGGCGCCGCGGCAGGCCCTCGGCTCTTACACACGGATTCCATAGTGGTTTATTTCGCGAGCGGAATCACGCGCGCACCCACACCCATCTCGTTCTGTGTACGTACACACATACACATAGGTATATATATGAATACACACGTCGATGTTTATATTGCTTAGATGATAAATGTTTCACTATAGCGGAGCGCCGTCTACGTTCGATTGGGAATCTTACTTTTTCATGAAATGATTTATTAACACTCAATGCTCAACTCGTACTCGTAGGTTTGAATTCATTTTATGTTTCTTGCAAGTTCATATAATTTTCATCATCTCTACATAAAGGAGTAGAACGGTATAACGGAAGAGTTTATATATAAATCTTCCATAACTGAGCGGCCGACTGTGGACTTAGAAACTTAAAGTTTGGCATAACCCAACTAGGGTTAGTGAGCGTATTACATACAGTATTAAAAAAGGAGTTATGGAAATTACTATGGTAACAAGAAACAATGTCATTTTCTATTTTACGTCTAACCTTTTTTCTTTCAACACGAGGTTAATACTGTTAACCTTATTGGCTTTTACAGCGACACCGGCTGGGTAGGGAAGAGGATACTCTATCCCTGAAAAAATGCAAGCACTAAGTGGCTGTCTGTGAGGAAGTCGACGACTGTGAGGACGCCCCCTATGGTGCTCGAACCTCGGCTTCCGGCCGTCGAGCGGACTGGGCGTCTTAACGTAAAACGTAAAGTTCACGTAAAACACATTTTTAATAATAGCAGAAACGGAAAGAGAATATAGATTTACACTTTATTTATTTAATATATTTTTTATGTCTAATAATATTTTTGATAAAGAAATATAACTTCTGGGCCCTGCAAAGCTCGGCGTTGAGTTCCGACACTTAACATGAAATGCCTCCAAAATTCGGCGGAAGGTGAGGAACGGAGTGTCTTAACACTGATTTCCTCTGCCTTCTCTGCTGTGAGCGGGAAACAGCGTGAATCTAATAAAAGATAACATATAACATAATATGTATAAAAATTTTACAATAACATGAGGTCAACGTGTCACAGTGTAACAGCGTTTGAATGTAAACGCGACGACTGTGGGTTTGATTCCCATGGTTCTCCTCACTCTGGTTGTAGTTGAGACAAAGCGTAGCGTACCGCAATCAACGAACATAAAAATCCTGCTGCCTACCCACTCGTCATGCTATATGCGGGAAGCAGAGTGAATCATTTTTTTTTCTCCTAGTGCACATATTTATACAGTATTTACAAAGTATAGCCGCCTGCGGCGCAGCGCGGCACTGCTCTATTATAAATGTGTGGAGGTTTTTTTATTTTTTAAAACTTGCGCTAACATGCCAATGCATGCCAAGTGGAAATTTAAATTTCATGTTGAAATTTAAAATAATAGACCGTCTTTATCGACATTTTTTAATTTAAAATCAGAGGCTATGTATAGTTAAATAATAATCAGAGTCACGCTGTGAATCCACACACAACAGGGTAGGTAGAGGGAACCTAGGTTTAAGACAATCCGGTTCCCACTTTCTGCCGAATTTTGTATCCAGGAAAGCGGTTCAATATTGTATCTGCCTATTGTATCTAATTTTTGTTTACACAACTCTTGCTCTTTTTTCCATCTGATAAGGGAGGCGACACTGCAGGCCAAAACTAGTCTATAATAAAGACTTTTTGTAATTCTTAGAAATTTTTCAGAAGACAGGGTTATATTCCAAAGTCGTGTTGGACTTTTGTAACAGGGACTTCGTTATTAAAAAATCATCCGTAGCCATCGTATGTACATAATAAAATGTACTTTTTTTAATAAAATGGCTAAAATCTTGTAATTGTAACAAACAAGTAGCGCTCGTCGTATTGTTTATTCAGAATCGGGAGTCATTAAGATGAAATTACTGAATACGATAAGGATGTTTGTGATTTAAAATGATTGAATAACACCGTTTTAAATCATTTTCTGCATAGCAGAATAGATAAGACTAACGTATTCTTAGGAGAATTTGTTCTCTATTGTTTGTGGGGAAAATGGAAATATTAAAAAAAAATATCGTTACCCGAGTAGGATTGAACCTACAAACATCGTGCTTATGTTACACTCAAATGCTGTCCCATTACACCACAACGGCATCAATTATTAAAATTACAAATATTTATTATAATGAAAAATTACTTCATTTTGTAGAGTACGTATCTACTAAATAAGTGTAGATAAAATACAGCACTATCTCAGTATGAGAGCTCGACGGACAAATTGCTGAGAGGCATTTTTGTGGCGCCGATCGTTTATCGCATTATACTCTTAGAGGGCTTTATGTCAGTGTCACACTTTATATTATCTTATTTCTTGAATAAAAGTTAATTATATTTAATGTTCTCTAATAAAAAATATTTGAAAGTAAGTTTTCATAAATCTTTTTCAGTTTAGTAACAAGACTGCAATGATCTATCTGTTATCTGTGTAAATAAGCAGATCCATTCAAATTTTGTGTAAGTTTTAACAAATGAAAAAGTAAACTTAGATTTTTTGCAGTAAAAGTCATGATAAATGCAGCAGCAATATATGTAGAGTACTTTTTATGATAAAGAGCTCATAAAACTACTATTGCAACTGCAACTGTAATTACAAACATACAGAAACCAATATACATATAATTTAATGTCGTCATTTATTGAATAAAAGATGAAATAGCAAAGAAAGCTATTTATATTTTACATACATAATTTGTATTTAACGTTCATAATTTAACTTTTTATATCAAAACAAAAATGTAAGACTACTAATTGCGGTAACGTGGAGTAACATTTAGTACGTAAGCGACTTGATATGTCAGAGGCGCTTTGAGTTTAGGGTACAGTGCAATTAGTGAAACGTCTACAGGCTAAAACAGACTCGTCTACGAAGGAAAACTGAGATGTGGTATCCTTGTAGCTCAAACTCTATGCACATATTTAATTGTAATTTTTTATGAAGAACCGTGCGGGGAGAAAATTATTTTGATAGAAAAAACGTAGGAAAAAAAAACAGTTATCCTATAGGTAATGAAATGTACTCGTATATATGTATTTTAATAAGATTATTTTAGTATTTTTGCGATTCAATCAGGCTTTGTATTGTACATTCTTGGTTATCTAGCTTTTCGAACATTTTTCAGTTGTAGATAGTGACCGGTAGACTGTTGTTGTGTATTTGACATAATTATAAGACGTCATTTATTTGATTTATTCTGATGACGGCTCACAGTCTTTAGGAGCGAGCCGTGGCAGCGGAACGACAGCAGCGGGCGCTGATGAACGCCAGACAGACAAACTCATTGTAGCATCCTCAATATACAACCACTTTTGTAATTCTTATTGTTGTAGTTCATTATCGTGTTAACGCTATAATGAAGTGAATACATGCGATATACAATCCTCTTGACAAAGAGGATGCTTGCTAACAAACACGCGCAAGGGTCTTTTTCCAATAATGCGGAAATTTAGTAAAATTCAATATTTCACGCCCAGGTTAAGGGTTATTATGTTAAGTCCATATTAAACTAAATATCCTTGTAATTTATATTTTGAAGTATAATTTTAATAATAATACATATTTGTTAGCTAGTATTTCCAGGAACGTAATATACCTATATATATATATATATATATATATATATATATATATATATATATATATATATATATATAGGTATATATAATATAAAATAAATTCATAGATGTTGTACATATATCTTGTACTTATATAAACAATTCTATTGAGCGTCACAATTTCCAGTTTCCTTCTCGACGGCGTTTTCCGTCCCGCAATTACATCCGACATCACTAGCGAGTACAGCGTCCCACCTATGTGTAGCAACACTCGCTACTAATGTAGTACGTAATCTTTCAAGACTTGTTCTCGCTGGTGTATGCAATATATTTTTTCTCGTCGGTCATTTATCTGGGACACGTGGGCTTTTTGTAGTCATTAAGCGCCTTAAAAAGGTCATTTACCTTCGTAATTTCAGGAGAAAACTCAATTGTTTTTGTCGAAGCCCCTGCTAGAGGAGGTAGCGAAACGGACGCGTGATAAATATGAAACAACACTTAAATGCTTTGGAAACTGGAGGAAAGAACGACGCGGGAAAATATTTTATTGCTTATTTATGACGAGCACCCGCTCAGGTGGACCCAAGTACACATGACTTACGCAGCTTTCGTGTAATGTACTTAATAAACTTTAATAGTCATATTATCGTAAAACATGTTTAAGGGTAAAGGGCAAGGTTGTAAAGGTGGTGAAGGTCTTTGTCAAAATAGCAAACAAAGAAACAAAGCGAAAATAATAAACTTAGCCACTTCCAAAACATTCTCATTATCTAATGGTTAGACATTCAATCATACTTTTGTAGGACATATTCATATCCACCCTCCAGGTACTACAGGCACCGCGGGTCCCGACCTGCTCTTGTATAATAACCATTTCTTAGCTATAATAATAACTTCGCTCAAATCTCTGCCCCGAACTTAATTGTTCATGCACGATAAAGCTTATAAGTTCCGTGCGTAGAAGGTACTCCACCTCCCCCTCGCGGTACTTGTTCACCCCCTTCCCATTACCGTTCTTCTCGCCGGAATATTTCATCTTATGTAGGCTGCATAATATATTCTATTGTATACTGACCGCCCCCTCTACCAGTGACCTACTCGTAAAAGATTATTATAGAGATTCTCATATTCTTTTTCCCTGTTATATGTTTTGATAATATTAAAACGTTTTATTTATGAGTTAAAGTTTCATACTTGGATTGCGGGTTCACATTGTAGAAAGGCGAATAAATATATTAGTCATTACTAATTAGAATCAAACGAGTTTTTTTTAAATAAAATATGTACTGTGAATGCGACAGCAAACGGAGTTTTAATACTGGATTCCGTGTATCTACCCTGCTATTAAAATGATGTTTAAAACTGTCAAAACCGAACTGTTTCGACTTCAGGCACCGTCACTTCACTAAATATCTTGTATCTGTTACAAACATATGAATACAGTAACATGAACAGAACATATAATGTGAAAACACATTTATCTCCACTTTTCTACTTTTCTAGACATTGCGTGTTGATTGACGAAATTTAATGCTACGCTTTGTCTCTAATCAATTAAATCAGCTTCAAGCTGTATCTCGCACACAACAGGGTAGGCAGAGGGAACATAGTGTAAACACAGCCCGTTTTCCACTTTCCGCCGAATTTCTCGAGGCAATACGTGTTGAGTGGCGGAACTCAATGCCGGACTTTCGCCTTGATGACGGAGCGAAGAAATGAAAAGAATTATATACAATAATTTATTCCTTCTAGTATGAACCGAATCCACAAATTCGCTGTGATAATAAGACCTTTGTTAAGGAGTTGAGTTCTGCACTCGAAAATTTGGTGGAAAGCGGGATGAAGAGTGTCTCAACAGTAGGTTCTCTCTGTCAACCTTGCCATTACCGAGATGCAGCATGAAGCTAAAAAACCCATAATATTGCACACTCATTTTGAAATAGTCAGGCATCACAATGCACCATGGTGGTCTACTGCTAAATGTAACATATCGCTACCATTCGCGGATATTTCATATTTTTATTACTGGCGGAATGTATTCCGCGCGATTTGTTCGCGCGTCCGCGCCACTTCCTTTATTTGCCTCTTGTTTAGATTGTGTACGGAGGCCGTTGTTGTGAGTTATTACTTATTATGTTTGTTTACAGTCTGATATTATACCTATATGTACTCGTATGTTTGTATGTCTTTTATTAATTTCACGCTGTATTCCATATACCTGAGGAAACCTAGTGTTAAGATACTCTTATCCTCACACACTGCCTAACTTTTATTACACTGCTTGTTGACTGGCGGAACTTAACGCCGAATTTATCTTGTTACCAGAGCGAGCAAATATAAATAATTCATTACTCCGAGTGGAAATTAAACCTACAACCCTTTTGTTTACACTCTGATGCTGTGCCACTTTCTGTGACATTTTTCTCCGCGTCACATTTTTTCTTCAACTAACTAATTATATACTATATTTTTATATTTTGTTAAATTTGTTATAATATAATTTTAAATTGCTTATTTCTATTTAAGCGCTATCTATCTGCGCTATAATGGCATGTGTTATAGAATTTTAAACTCTAAATTTAAATAATTTATAGCTCGGTCCTCCACCTTGGTTGATGACAGTGGGCGAGGCAAGAGTTGTTTAGCGTTTGGCACTCCCTTCTCTCTGACTTCCCCGACAGGAATAAAGCGTGAATCTGTGTGTGTGTGTGAATTTGAAGAAATACGATAAACAATATGCATGAATATTATTAATATTTACTTAGAAATTGTTGAATTATTATTATTTTGCTTATTATCAGGGTTATATACTTGATGATTACTAAATCTATGGCGTACATCACCTCTGCAGGCCGCCTGCTCTGTGCCAGCGGTAGCGGCGTCAAAATAATATTAATTCTTTTATTTCTCCAACTAAAAGGTTTCCTCTGAAAAGTATCCACAATATGATTCTTTCTTAAAGCTGTAAATAATTCTTTCTAAAGCTCCTCATTATTATACAGCTCCTATTGTGCAAACTTATCTGTAATTAACGAACTATTATTTCTTATAAGACTTTCAACTGTTTCAGCTTTCAATACAAACTTGCTTTATGCAATTCAGATGTTCGTTATTAACTTTTGTAGGTACTTACTGTATTAGTAACGTTATCTGGTAAATATTTAGTAGAGAGGCAGTAACTATGATATAAAATTGAATATTTAGTGTATATTTCATATAAATCACGCTTAAAAATTCAATGTCCAATAATAAACGGTCGTTATAACAATTAATGTAGAGGCAAATGTGATCAAGGAATAAAAGAGGCCATCATAGCGCAGTGGTACTCTTCAGCGTACATGCGACTGTTGTAGCAAGTAAGGAGCCACGTCAGAGCCATCAAAGAAACAGTATCACGTACTCAAACATCAGCGTCGATATAATTCTCTTCAAGGAAAATGACACATGGAGTAAACAAGGGAATCTTTCATATTTTATGAGGAAGTACAAAAAACTCTACTTGTACGCAATAAGGTCGGCAATAGTGTAATGGTTGTTTTATTTCATTTATTTCAGTTTCACGCTGTATAAGTCTTTGTGCTTTAAGTGTCTTTAAATCAATTTAGGAAGATTTTTTAAAATTTTGTAAATGAAATGAAAGGCCTTACTAACTCAGAATAATTTATATTATTATTCCTAAGTGTCGATCTTACTCTTATCGACTCTACTCAACAACTCAACTAAGTCTCAAGATCACAGACGCATTAACCACTACTGAAATTTAAGCACTATACTTACACTATAATTAATACCTACAAGTTATTAATTCGAGACATTCATAACTTCGTCTGCGCCAACATTTTGCGTCAACAACGTGAAAATAAACCTTATTTTAAGATCATTAGAGTCTCATATTGATTGTATTAGTGAATATTCAGCTGTAACATTGATAGCAGCAAATATATGAGGGTATTGTCGGTAGTATGGTTTACGGCGGATTAGAGCAAAGCACTATTTCCGTAAGCTCTTATATAAGATTTCTGAAGCATTTCTGGCACTTGTGACGATATCGAATCGACTCGAATTAGTAGGAAGTTAATTCTAAATAAGTGTAGCTCAGTGTTAGTGCAGTTTATACGTGTGCCGCTGCGCTACAACGGCCTTAAATGATAAAATAATTCCACAAAGGGTGGGATGACATATTTATCTAAGCCCACATCAATTATCTCTCGTGACATTTAGTCAAGATTAAGCCAAATTCAAACATCCTAAACTGTGTTTATTGTTACACAAAAGTAACAATAATAATATTCTTTTTAGTTTCACTCTGTACCTTACGTAACAGGCTAGATAGAAGGAAGCTTATTGAACCTTATGGAGGTACCTCAATTTTCTGGACATTTCGTGTTGAGTGTCGGAAGTCAAATTCATACTTTTGCTTATTACCAGAGACAAAAAATGAGAATATGTTCTTTCCCTTAATATGGAATCGAACTCACGGCCGTCGCTGTACTATTGCCCTACGGTTTCCTTAATTATTTGCAATCGTGAATTACTAAGTGCTTGTTCTCAAATAAAGCGTTCAAAATACAATCCTTGTATCTTTATGTGATGTTATAATCTCAGTAAGGGTTTATGCTATATATGTAAGTTATAAGGGTCCTAAAAAAGATGGCCTCGACAATTTACTACAAAAACTCTTCCACCCTCTAAAGTGAATCACATAATTTTATGCACTGTCGAATATCTTTATAGAAAACGTTATGGGGATTACTTTTTGTGTGATTGTATTCTTTATTCTGTCTTAAATCTCAGCCTATTTTATTCTTTAAGAAAAAGCCTGGTTTGGTTTTATTGACTTTTTTTAAAAAAAGACTGAATTATGTAGAGTTTGTGTTTTATGTTTCAAAGTTATTTAGTAAAGTTTATAAAGTAATAGTAAAGTTATTTAGTTAAGTTTTAGTTTAAAATTAATATTCTGTCAAAACTGTTTGCATTTTGATTTGAATAATCTACGAAACCTACATTTAAAATTTGCGAAACAGGCATCGCGATTAAGTAAAAATATTATCAGAAATTTCTTACTTATTTACAGTAATTTTTATCAGGTTATAAATAATGCTGGTTTTAGTTTTAATAAGAAACATTTGCTTATTATAATAAGCAAGAATATAATATAGTTGAAATATTTCTTCTAAGATACTTGTGAAAAGTTTTTGAAGAAACCATGGAACTAGTGGTACAACAACTAACTTACTAAGTAGCGCTGAGTGCTTCAGATGAGAACATACTTTAACTATAAGATCTCACAGTAATTTCGGCAAAACGTCTTCACAATTATTACAAAGTTTGCATGTACGAGTAGAAGGAGGCGTTACCTGAAAATGTGCTTGTGTGAGTGCAATGTCTATATATTAATACGTCAAGCAAAAACTTTGTACCCCTTTTCACGAAAATTAAGCGGAAGTAAAAAAATGCCAATCGTTTTCTAGTACTTTATTCAGATTCACACACACTCACACACATACATACATGCATACGTATAATACATACATCCACGCACACATAAACACGTACGCTCGGTGAAGAGGTTGAAAATGAAAAAAAATTGGTTTAGGTTGTAAACACATGGCACTAGTCTGACAATATTACCGTAATTAAGATATTTTACTTACTTTTCTACTAAATGCTCTTTCTGTGGTATAAAGCCATCATAGCGTCATTTATTTCTTAAGTATTAAGTGGGGCTGCCAGATTGATTTAAGAGAATGTACGATGTGGTCCGTCATACAATACAAAATGTTACGAATGTTTTACAACTAGCAATAAGTTTGCCACACCACGCGTCAATCGTTTTTTGTTTTCCTAAGATATGTCACTTGTTGGAACATAGCCGAAAATATTCACTAACATGTTACCGACATGTAACATCTAACCGAAAATAGTCACCAATGCTCTCAAATAAAATGTAGATTGAAGTTTTTATAACTATAAGATTATTTTTATGATAAAGATACTTTATCATTTAAATATCACATACTCTTGTAGGAACTGGATTTTGTAACGTTACAGATCAGACATCTTCACTGTATGCCGCATGTAGCAGATAACCTAGCGTCAAAAGACTCCGTTTTCCACCTTTTATCCGAATTTTCAACATAAATATAACTTGTATGTTTGGTATGAATAGTAGTTTGTAATATCTATTTAACTATTCTTTATCATATATTTTACTTATAATTAAACTTGCTTAAGTTAAGGCTAATATATATTGTTACTGACATGATGAATTATTATTTTCCTTAAAACCAGAATTTAAATCTTATCGTAAGTACCCACTTAGTGTTCAACTACACACTGGAACTGGAAAGCCATGAACTAAGAACAGAACAGAATAGTAAGTATTGTTTTCAATTCCAAATATCAGATAAAGATGTACAACACTTCAAAGTTGCGGTGCAGATATGTGATACAGTAGAGTTGGAGGTCGCGGTGGGCCGTGTACAGTGGCCGCTGCCAATACCCTGCTTCATCCCTAATTTAATGAACTCTAATTCGGCCTTGCCAATAGTCTAGACCACCCTGAGCTCCAAGCTTGGTATTGAGGCCTATATCGTAATAATTTGCATCGGATTTTAACGTATTATCTAAATCACATTAATGTTATGGATGTGGAGGTCCAGTTTTAGGATATTTCGTCGCTTCATAGAGACGTAACAGCCAAATACGGGAGTATATTTGGAGAAAACATAATATTATGTGCAAATGGAAAATCAGCTGGGTCAAGGGTCAATTCAAATGCTGTTTGTTTGGTTGATGGTTATGTTGTAAAACTGCGCTAATAGTTCAGTGCTGTTCATTATTACGTTTGTTTGGCCAAAATGTCTATTCTGTTTGTAATACAGAACATAATATTATTTTCGTTTAAAATAATAAATATTAAGTACTGGATACAGGAACAATTTCACAATCATTTTTCTTAAAGATAACTTGTTTTTTTTTTCTATAACAATCACGCTTATTGAGATTATTGTTGTTAGTAATTCTATTCATGAGATATTTAATGCAAACAAGAATTAGTAGTAGCGACTATATACATGTACATTACTAACGTTTGTATGTAATATACATATATGTAGTCGCGACATACATACACACGAGTACATACATAGCTAGCGCGGCATGGCTTGTGTTTCATTGGCACCGACATCGGCACATTATGCAGGACGTAGGTGGTGATTGAAAGAAATCCAAAATAAAAATAGCATATAAAGCCTCGAAGGCGGCGGAGGGCGGCGGACGACGGGTGCCAAACGACTGTACATTAATAATAAAATTATTCCGACGAGTGCGAGCCGCGCCGCTAATGGGATTACTTGCGCATTTCGCTTCAGCCAAATAAACATTTGACTGGAACGATTTAGGCAAAAAATTACATTCAAATCCATCCGCAGAATTTATATGTTGCGTTACAGCGGAGCCGGCTGATTACCGCATGAATATATTAGCTGAGATGGAACCATTCTTATATTATTATATTTAGGAACACTTTGCAACTGCAGTAATATATTAATAAGTATAATTTTAGTTTTAACATATTTTTTCTGACAAATAAAATGTCTTGAAGTAATTGACTAAGTGCTATAAAAATTGTCTAATGATTATAATAATTTCCTCACTAAATTCGCCGGCAAGGATTGAGTTACTAAACATTATAAAATGAAACACAGAACTTGTTTTTGTAAAATTGGTGAAAAATATATAAATCTTATTTTATTAAATCCCTGACATCCTAAGTACACATCTGCGGGCTGTTGTCTTGGGCCACTATTGTATAAGTGTACCTACTCGCTTCACTGCTATAACTGAAAACTGTAATGAAAAAAATAGTTTTCAGGTGAGGATCCATTTTGTTGTTGCTTACTTTAACTTCTTATCGGCCGGGGACTAGAAAGTTTATGAATCGTATAATCGTATAATAAAAGGTGAAAATATTAATTCAGCGATTGGCTTAGGATGGTATCGATCTAAAACATAAAGAAACGATATTAAAATTGAGTTCTGGGACTTTCACTGAAAGATAGAGGGAGTTATGACAAATTACGTTTACCTTGCGCGTTTACTTACCACCCACTTAATTAAAAAAATCATTAAGAAATAAAATCAACCAATTTAATTGAAATATATTTAAATACTGTAAGTCAAACCAAGTCAAGTCAATAGGTATCTACATTTTTTGTTCGATAGGAAACGTATTAAATAGTTATTTTGAAATTATTGTCTAGTCAGGGGCCAGTTGTGGCGCAGGGGAACAAGGTGTGACTGTAAAATCACCTGGTTATGGATTCGATTCCCACTCGAGGAGTTGAAATATTTATTAAAATGTATATTTTCATTTCTTCGCTCTGGCATGGAGGCAAAGCGCGGCGTTGAGTTCTGCCACTCATCACGCAATGCTTCCAGAATTCGGCAGAAAGTGGGGAATGGAGTGTCTTAATACTTAGGTTCCCTCTGCCTACCCTGCTGTGTGCGGGATACAGCGTGAAGCTGATTTATTTTTTATCATCATCTGAAATAAATAAATTAATTAAACAGAACTTTTCCTAAATAATATTGTATTATGTTATTTTTGTTTTCATAAAAGAATATATAAGAAATTTGATAATTACCGTATTTTATCTGTATAATATTAAAACGGATACGTGGTCTTTGCAAATATGTTTGTCTTTCGTCGAGTAGAAACAAGCGTAGAAGAAAAACAGTTTAATGAGATATACTTCTTATGGTAAAAATCGTAGATGTCTTTATTGCTTGGCGTAATAAACGTTCAGTGGATGGTAGGATGTGAGTTTAAATTCGTAATTTATCACAGTGACGTGTAAGAATTTGTAAATAACAGTGGATTAGCAGGATGTTATAAAGAATATAAATTCTTTAAAAGCTTTTGCAACATTGTTTTATTAAAGCGTTTTTATTCCAGTTTAGCTAACCTTAGGTTTTTTAAATATTTTTTCTGTATTTTCATTTACTTTTCTCATAAAGAGAAACAAATAAGAAATAAAACAATACAATTATTAAATAAAGGTCTCATTAATAAAGCTTTATGCAGTCGAACTTGCGAGTGTCTGCCTCGGTGTGTACACAATATAAATGCCAGAGATTGTCTGTGTGCCCGTTTATAATAATAAGTTGCCGGCTCCCTGAGATAAGCCATCTACAAATTCATTTAATTCACAATGAAGGGATTGCAAATATATCTATGAGCAGTATGTACCTTGTTGGTGAAATAGTAATATCTAAACACATTTAGATGTAAAATGCTCTATTTCCCCGAATGTTCTATCACATGTGACGGAACGTCAGCATTCTGGAAAGATATCGCAAAGTGCACGTATATTCTTTTTTTTTTATGGAAAAAGCATGGCAAACGAGCGTACGGGTCAAGGCAAGAAAATGTAGTGACGAGTCTTCATCTTCCTTTCATTGACAGCCAGAGCATAATAAACTAAACTACAATATAAGAACGAAAATAATATTATACAACTCTTCAATATTATAAAGTTTGCAACTGAGTGCGCATAATTATATTTAAAAGTTAGAACACAATAACATTAGCATACTACATTTTGGCAGCAAGAGTCTCAATGCGGCGACGTCGATGCAAACAAAATTTCTGGCAAAAGAAAGCTATCTGACCTTTTTTATATTTACATTTTTTCTTTCTATTATTCTTTTTAAGTATCCCTCTAGCCATTTCAGTCAAAAAAAACTAAATATTCAGACACCCTGCTGTGTGAGACACCCTGCCGTGGGCGAGATACAGCGTGAAGATGAAAAAACTATATGCAGGGTTCGTTCTTTTATTTCCAAATTAACTACTTCAAACGTTTCTAGTGAAACATTACAGTCTATATACACGCTGTTACAACTATTTGGGACGCCGGTAAGAGCATTACAATTTGATATAATAAAAAATAAATGTCGTCAATAAGAGCTCAGTTAAGTACGGTTTAACAGATTATGAGTCCATCAACAAAACGAGTCCGTTTGTCTTAAAACGAAAACTACTTGTAATCCACTTTTATTAAATTTTCATGCACGTTTAATATTACGCGTGATTTTTATCTTTTGACTCTTATTTCTATTTAAATAAGGTAGAAATCCTATTTCACAACAAAAAATGTCGACTCATATAATTGTTAATCTCCCGCACGTGCTGTCCAGTAATAACTCTGATACGTTTTAATTTGATGGGTGTTGCCGCGATGCAGACATACACCTACGCACATGTTAAAGAATACGACTATATGTACATGATGTACTGTCACCGCACAGCCTGTTCTCGACTTCAAAATTATAAAATCTTAGTACAATTATTTTGTTACTTTTCAGTTTGTTGTTAGAAATCGGTTTTTCTTTTTTGTAAAAAAATAATTTTTCATCATATTTTTCGTCCGATAATAATTGAAAATAAAAGGAGTATAAAACTTAAGTGAAAATAAACTCGGGTATTTAGGTTAGTCTACAAAATTAGCAAGCTGTCATAAGAATACTATAATAGGAATATGTAAAATGCCATCGAATAAAATACCTTAAAATATATTTCATATTGTTATAAATACACTTGTAAGCTTACTTTTTGTTTGTCCGTTTGTTCATCGATCTGTCAAGATATTTTTTCCCAAGAACACGTTGAGGTGTCAAGTTGACCTGGATATTAAATCAAATATTCAAATGAACAGTCCTCTGTAAGTAAAAGTTCGTTGATGCATCATTTTAGCTGCATTTTTTATGAATTTCACTGCTTACCTAAACCTACAGGAGACTTTCCCGTAGACGTACAATAGTAATAATAATATTTGGTAAGAAGTAAAAACTTACACAAGACGCTAACGTCTGACAAGTGAAATTTATAGATTATTAAAAGCAATAACCTTTATAGAGATATACACGTCGGCAAAGTTAAGTTTATCAACCCACAATTTCATAATTAGACCCACAATTATGAAATTGTACGGAACCCACGTCAGGCGAATTCAACTTGTACTTTACAGGTTTTTTAAATTATTACCATTGCATTAAAAACAGTTGGTTTCTAAGAATTAATTTATTATTATTCAATAAACGTGGAAATAATTTGAATAAATTATTATTCGATTAATTGAATTTGCTTAAAACAAGGTAAACGATAAATACAATTTATGTTTTAATTCATTTAACGCGTACAAGTAAGTTTGCAAGCAGCAGCGCCGTTTAATGAACGAGTGCATTTACAAATATACAAATATGAACAACGTTACTAGTATTGCATAAATTAATTTACGAATGCGTTGTTGTTGCTGTTTACACTTTACGTATCTGACGGACTCACTATTTAATTATGAATATAAACATTATACTTTGACATAAAAATTGGGATTTATTTATTTTAATAGAAAATAACTAGCAATAATTTTAAACGGATGGAAAGTAGTCAAAGGGATGATTTAATAGTAGTCTCAATTTATATGCTCGAAAAGAAAATGAAGATGCTTGAAAATGAAAATAAAAATAAATAATGTAAATATTTTGGTTATTTCGATACAATTTATAAAATTCAAATTTTGAGCATATTGAGGCTTTCGCACTTATTAGCATTATAAACTTCGCTGAAAACTTTAATGGATATCGCTTAACAGTACCATAATAAAGTAAATTAAGGATTCAAGAAGCAGTGTCGCTTGTGGCAGCCCTAGTCGTTAAGAGATGTTCCAATTTGGAGCCTCAATCATTTATCGTTTGGACACTGTTTCAAAGAGAGATATATTATTCTATTGTAAATCACAGATAAGAACAGAGTGATTTTACATTTTTTCCACTTTAAGGTGTTGTTTTACTATATCATTAACCATAAATATGTTATCAAAAATATTATGAGACATGGTTTAACTCCGGTTCAATAATATTCAAATATATTCTTTTGTATTTTGCATGTCTTTGTCTTGAATCTTTCGAACAATATTGAAATTTTGTGAATGTTATTAAATATTTTCTTTGAAACATTTCAATTGCTGTCTGAAATAAAAATAGAATATACGAGAACATAACAACCTCTAGACAAGCAAGTATGTTCAGTAATCAAGAGGTCGGTGCCAATTGTCACGCCGCGGGACACCGCCCTAGCCCGCCCGCCGCCCGCCGCCCGTCGCCCGCCGTACGACGCGACTCACAATATACGAGTATACGATGTTCCGATTCCGTATTCTATTTGCTCGTGTGAAATGTGCAATCTCCATATGTGACACGGCTTATAATTTTTATGAAAATTGCAAATTTTTCGCAGAAGATCTTCGTATATTGTATTGTAGTCTTTCTTTTTTCCTTTTCTTTTTTGAAAATTTCCAGCTATGGCTTAGTTCCTCAAACTGGAGATGGTGTGATATTATGTCTGGTTTGCCATGGTCTCCTTCTGTGAATTTGTTTTGGCATCGAAGACGGCCGCGGAGCAGGTGCAAGAGTTCAGCGCGAATGTAGGCCTGAGCTCCGCCACCAGAAGCCGGAGCATAGGAGAAAAAGTAAAGTTTTAAAAACTATAGTTATTATAATAACCGTATGGAAACTTGGCAGCGGGATACGAGGGTAGTTCAATTGACTGTACAATGCTTATACTTAAGTACCGTAGGAGCTAAAGCTTTAAATTTGTTGTCCATAATCCGGCTCTAAGAAAAGTTGACGATAAAAAAGTAAATGGCTGAGCACAATATTTGTGTAGCTAACCTTTGGGAAATGATATCAAAAGCAAAACTACTAAGTGATTACCTTTTAAATTCAAGTCTATCATTTTCAATTTTCAACGCTTTTAATTAAAAGCGTACTCGTACAGCATATTGAACGAGAAATTGTGAAATATATTAACATGTGAGTATTCTCGTAGACACGTCGATAACTTCCATTTGCCGCAAGTGTTCCGACACCCGTCACGTACACTCCGACGACAAGGCAGACATCCATGACTTCAGAATGTTCAAGTGTCCTAGTGTCTAACTCTAGTGTCCAGTGTCGAATATAAGCCGCTCTACGAAATCTATCAAAATATATGAATGAATGACTTCGTTCATAGCAATTATTTAGTGTTTCAAGTAAAACTTAAAGTTCTTTTTGATATATTAATTACACTTAATATCAACGTTAGTGCAAGTATGTAATTTGTTCGATAATCCTTACCCTGTCTGATGTGAATACCCAAATAAAATATTTGATATATTTCTAAGGGCGGCGAAGATTATTTTTAAGAAGGAAGTTTTATTAAGGTCACCTGCTATATACCTCAAAACTTATAGATTACAAAAGAAAATGAATTTCAGTTTATAAATAAATGCAAAGCTGCTCAGTAATAAAACGCAGAATATTCACATATTTTACTTTAAGGTTGCACACCATACGAAGTATTATAGACCCTGATGCTTACAACTTGAGGACCACATTATCTACTGTACTGTAAATTTGTTAATTATATATATATATATATATACGCGTCAATTGATTGTACAAACAATAATAAATGAATTTTGGTGATTTTTGTTATGGATCCCCACTCGAGGAAATGAAATATTTATTTAAATTTATTTTCCCATTTCTTCGCACTGCGTTGAGTTCCGGATGGAGATTGAGGGTGGTAGTTACTACATTGTAGGTAAATATTGATGAAGATGCCGTTACAGCAGTTACGGAGTTAAGCCAATGCTATTTCATAATAAGTCTTCGTCGTGCCAGTATGTAAGTATGTACTTATGTACACATATATTGAAAATATCTATTTAAATATATATATTTTATATAATCCATATTAAATTGCATGATAAGGCGAAGTGGAAGAAACTGAAAACTGTGTCACCAGGTAATATTCGTTAATGCCGCATGTTGTTTTGCCTGGGCGGAGAAAAAAATTGAATCAAACCCACAATCGTTGCGTTTCATACGCTATCCCACTGCTTCATGACATCCTCAATAACAAAATTTTAATATAATCTTTCATTTAATAAGTTTGACTGATTTGAGGAAAGGTCCTTCCGTTTCTAACTTTATATAACAAAGCTAAATCAAAACGTTAATAAATAAAAACCACAATGATTGTTCAAAGCAAATTGATATAAAAAGCCGTCAACTGTTGTTAAACGAGAGATCTCTTCAGGCATTTTTAGATATTTTTTATGAAGAAACTTCTTATTATAACTGTCATTAATTGTTATTTGTTTGGACTTACTTTGTGCTTGAGTTGTTTACTGTTTCTTACCTTATTTAATTACAACATTGATTTGAAATTGATCGTAGCTTACCTATCTTATTTTAAAAAAAATCTTAATCAGCTTCACGCTGTATCCCGCACACAGCAGGGTAGGCAGAGAGAACCTAGTGTTAAGACAGGCCGTTCCCCACTTCTAATTTTATTATTCGGTTTTTTAAAATTATGAATCTTGTTCTAGATACATTTTTTTGACTTAATGTCGATTGATTGTTGGTTCAATTTTATCGCATCCGTTACCAGCTAAGTGCGAGTCGGATTCGCCCACCAAGGGTTTCGTACCGATTTCATGATTGTAGGAGAACGGGACTTATAAATGTTGATAAACTTTATGAGCGTATATAAATTTGTAATATTTTATTTCTGTGATATACATATATCTGACAGACAGACGGACAACAATATGATCCTGTAATGGTAATGATTTGTTGGTTTGTTGTACTGAACCCTAAAAATGAACAGTGTGATTCAAATGAAGCGGATTACTACGAGGCTTATTTTGCCAATCCTATTGGAGATAAGTGAAGCTAGAAAAACTATGTCATAAGAAATAAATAAAAGATAAGCTTTACACATTATCCCGCACAGCAGGTAAGATTTTATTATTGATTATTTAGTAGTCTTTTAGAATATTTCGTGGCCATACTTAACGTCGCAATATATTCTACAAAATTGAGATATAAATACATAGATAATAAAAACATACTTGCGGTTTCCGCTCACCAAGCCGATACCAGCGATGAAACTTACATTTAGTAGACAAACAAAATTCAAGCAAAAATAAAAAAGAAAACTATTTTCTCTATATAAATGACAGCATTTTAATTTAAGTGTTTATATTTAGTCAAAAAATTTTGAGTGTCGAAATTTATTGGGGAAAATTTTAAAAATTTAAAACTGAAGTTGAAAATTTTTTGCTTAACTCTATTACGTATTCCGTTGGATAAACATTGCTGCATGTTCTGTTTTTTATTCTCATATTCAGTTCATTTCAGGAATGGTATCGTTCTGTGTCACACAGCGACGCAGTAGCTGTGGACATGGAAATAATTTTTGTGAAGGCTAGAATCATAATAGAATAAATCATTTTTGTTTAGGTTAGATTCAAATAGACATTGCGTCTGACTGTGAATGCGGTGGTTGTGGGTTCAATACCCACTCGAG
>DWGR01000767.1:0-19556 GCA_018247715.1 Heliconius burneyi
GTTGCAGAACCCAATACGAATAAAAGAATTGCACCCCCCTAAATAGGAGTTGAACCCACAGCTGTTGCGTTTGCGATCATACGCTCACTAAGTCCTCTTTGCCAAATAATAGCAAAACTAAGCTATTCACCGTCCCGTGCGAATACACAACGTGCTGACGTTATTGACAGATTATTACATATGTTAACTAGTACAGCTTTATTCCAAGCTCGTTAATTACATTTCTATGGGATTTTAGTTATATGCTGATTTGAATTGCTGAAGATATAAAAATATAGTATATTTTAATAAAATCAGCTTCACGCTGTATCCTGCACCTAGTGTCAAGACACTCCGTTCCCCAGTTTCTGCCGAATTCCGGAGGCATTGCGTGTTGAGTGGCAAAACTCAATGCCGCGCTTTGCCTCGACACCAAAGCAATGGAAATATAAACGTTAATGAATATTTCGCTTCCTCGAGTGGGCATCGAACCCACAACCGTCGCGTGACAGTCACACCCTGGTGCCGCTGCACCACGTCGGCCTCAGATTTTAATGAAAAATTCTATATTGTAGCTAGATCTAATGATTCAATCCCGTGGGAAGTCTATACAATATGAAATATTTTATCTCTTTATTTGAACAAATTTATTTTAGGGAAAAAATAAGTTTGGATCCCGCGGGATACACAGCAAGAAAACACTATATATAATATATTTTATATCAAAACAAATCATTGTATTTGAATGAAATGTATGTATTAACTACTTAGGTAAATTTTTGTTAGGGCCGCCAGAGGGAGCCTAGTGTTTGTACTGGGCTGGGGCAGTGAAGGCGAGTGTTCATACATCGGTAAAGGCGACCCTTAAGCCTACGTCTGTAGTCACAAAGTTCTAGGCACTGATCCATAAGTCCCAGGCACTGCTTCATGCCTAGTTCATGCCAAGATTACATACATACATTTCCCACGTTGCGTTTAGATTCAATTCCCACTTGGCAAAAAGAATATTTTTAAAATATTTAAAAATATTTTTGTTAATATTTATTGCTCTGGTCTGGTGATAAGACGTAATATAGCGTTGATGGAATATGGAAAGTTTCTAAAATTGTTGCGGTGGTGAACGAAATGTCTTTACACCAGTTTTCCTCTGTCTAACCTGTTATATGCGGGATACAGAGTGAAGCTAAAAAAAATTTAAATACAAATGACCTTTCAGAGATATGGGTTACAACTTGCAAAATAAATATTATCCGTTATCGGTTATAATAAATTGTCGATTGTTAACACAGCTGCTATTAGATTTCATAGATTTATAGAAAAATAAATAAATACATGTAATGTATCGAGGCCACTCGTAGCGCAGGAGCACAAGCGTGTGACTTGAACGCGACAGGTAGGTACAGGTAGGTTTGATCCCCACTCGAAAAATATTTAATATTTTCATTTCTTCGGTCAGTTCCTCCACTCAACACGCAATGCCTCCAGAAGGAAAGAGGAAAGTGGGGAACGGAGTGTCTTAGACTTAGGAGCCTAGCTCCTCTGCCTACCCTGCTACGTATACAATGATATATTGCTAGTATACATATATATTACAAACTTATTACATACCTATAGCACGTACAGTTATTTATATATTTTTTTTATAGTTTTACTTATTATAATTTTTTTTTTATTTGGACACTGCTATTTTTATTTTACTTCGTCATAATATTTTCTAGCAAAAGAAATAAAAAGATAATCGAATAACATATTTATTTACTTAACTTTAAACAATCTTTAAATAGTATGGCTAACAGAAAAAAAAACAGAAAAAAATAGTTTACTTTAACGAACGAAAATTCTCAGAAATGTAAAATTTTCAGCTAGATATTTTTATGAATGTAAGTGTCGTATGTCGTGTTTACCCATTCTATTTTCTTATTTTTTTCAAACGTTGGTGCTATATTCGGACATTTTGAGTAGAAATTGTCCGAAAATTAAAGAAACGTAAAAAATTTACTCTTTTAAAATTTTTTTCATGCAAAAAGCCATGGCAAACGAGCGTACAGCGTGTCACCTGATAAGTGATCACCGCCGCCCACGACACCGCGTAGCACCAGAGAAGCTACGGGTGTGTTGCCAGCATTTGAGGTGGTTGGGCGCCGGGGCCCGACATTACCTAATGCGAAACGCAGTGGCGTAATGCCACTACTTCACGCCGGTTTTAAATGCCGAGGGTGGTAATGATCCGGTCGACTCTGCCCATTCGTGTCGCTGGCGACGTGACTCTCCCACTCGTACTTTAGTCGCCTCTTACGACAGCACCAGTACCAGGGTGATCCTATTCTAAGCCGGGAACACACGGCGCAACAGCTTTGAAATATTATGGTTGCTTAAACCGTAATATTTAAACGCTGTTTTAAGTTAAGTAAATATGTATAATATATCTTATTATTTACTACATATATATACACTTAATTGTCATTTTTATGTAAAGCTTGCTTATAATCTAGGTAGAATAACATATAACAATAAAATTAACATTTGGGTCGTTAACCCAAAATCGGTTTCATCAGCTTAATTTATTTTTTGTTGATGGTTCTTAATTCGCTATGTCTTGTTACAAAAACGTAGAAATACAAACAATTCATTCCCTCAATTGAGAATTGAACCCACAATGGTGAAGTTAACAGTCAAACGCTGCGCCGCGAAGGCCTTAGGAATAACTTTTACATTTTAAAATAAACAACATTGATTGTATTCTCTAAAGGATTCTTGAAGTCTTGAATAGAATAAACTACAATATTCCCGGTTTATTGGTCGAGCTTCATGGTTTATTCATGACTCGCGTCTGTCATAGTAATTGATTTTGACGTGACATAAAAATAAAATTGTATTCTTTTGAAAATAAATAAAATCTATTTGATGTGTAGAGCTCGGCGGTGTTATAACCTAGTGAATGTTTGCTTTTTTGAAGTTATTTATTTGTAAGGTTCCGTGCCTCAAAATTTAAAAAAGGACCTCTTACTATTAGGGACTGACTGTAAAGACCATCTTTTTTAAGTTCATATAGAGGTATCAAGCTTAAATAAGTATAAAATGTATAAATCTACAGTCCCTTAAAGCAACAAAAAAATTATGTCTAAATCTCACAATCTAGAAATACTACTTCGCATTGTTTTTGCCGCATTTTGTGCGTAAGCTATAAGGTCCACCCAAATTATTAAATTTGTCATGAAGTGAGAACTTACAGTACAAATAAAAAAAAATATCTGTCACAAGTGGAAATCAAGTTTCTTACATTCAAGAGTTGTACTCAATTAAGTACCAGTAGTCTCCAAGCATACATTTGACGAGTGTTTATAGGTACTTGTTAGTCTTATTTAAAAACATACTTATTTACAACTTTACTAACATATAGTCATACAAAAACACAAATAAAAAATGTATAAACTTAAAACCATCAAAAATAAGGAAAAATAACGAGCACTTGTGCCAAAAAAAGAATAACTTAAAAATAAACTCGACAATTCACCTTGACCCTGACGCGTATACATACATGTATGTCAAATCTTTATCCTTCTATACGGCTTCCACAGTTTGGTAATCTATTATTAGATTTTAAATAACGATTTTACGTTTTTTAAGAACGTATATACAATATAAGTT
This sequence comes from Heliconius burneyi, assembly GCA_018247715.1. Lineage (NCBI taxonomy): Eukaryota > Metazoa > Arthropoda > Insecta > Lepidoptera > Nymphalidae > Heliconius > Heliconius burneyi. The sequence continues at coordinate 3,628 of DWGR01000767.1, forward strand.
TTTTTTTTACTTTAAATTGTTTCATTTTAAATTGATATATCATTATTTAAAACTTAAAACTTTCACCAAGATCAACGAATAAAGGTTTTATATATTGACTTGTTTATTAAATTGTTGTATTTATAGAATGTTTTTAAAAGAAACGGAGAGTTAAATGAGTGTTTATTTGTTACACAGTAATAAGAATAATCATTACAAGTTTATGTTAGTTGTTCATTTCATACAGAAATAGTGGAAAAGACTGCAGACTTAAGTTTGTCAACTTTTACAACTTCTACTCCCCAACGACCTACAATTGATACGGAACCCTCGTTAGGAGAGTCCGATTTGCACTTTTTGCGGTGTAGTGACAATTTATATTTTTATCTTATATTTGTCTAGTGCTAAGTCTCATACCGCTGAATTTTCGAGATATCGAATGTTGGGTGGCGGAACTAAGCGCCACGCTTTGTCTTGTTAGCAAAGTGAGAAAATTAAAATATTAAATAATTAATATCCCCGAATGCCTACTCATATTTCTACAGATTTTTTTTTGAATCAATATATTAGCAGTTTCTCTAGCAAACAGCCAACAAATTCATCCTATTCAAATACAAACGAATAACTATAGTCAATACAATAAGTATTTATGGTATAAAATAACTAATATGTACATTGTACAGATGTACTCGTACATTTTATTTATTATTTTAGCTTCACGCGGTATCCCGTATATAGCAGGATAGAGAAAAGGAATCTAGTGACAAGAAATTCCGTTCACATTTCGCCCAATTTTCCGAGACAGTGCATGTTGTTCGGCGGAATTAAATTCTGTGCTTTATCTTTATTCCAGAGAGAAGAAAATGAAAATTCAAGTTGAAATTCTCACAACGTCCAGAGTTTTCTTTGTTTTCACGAGACTGTGGCGAAGCACGTAAGGAGGGTAATATTTTTAGCGCGTATGTATGTATGTATGTATGTCCGTTCCTTTGTTCCCTTGTAACTACCAGATATTTTTAATGAAACATTGGATTAGTTTTGATAGCGCGAGTATTACTGGATATATAGTTTATACACTCATTTTTTTTGCGTATAATTCACTTGTATTGTATTATCAAATCTAAATCGTATATCTTAATTAATGGAGTAGTTGGGAACAGTGATTCATTAGATTGTTCCAAACAAACTGTAATTAGAATAAAATCACAAAAACAACAAAGAATCAATTATTATCATATTAAAAACCTGAAGTAATTGAATTTTAATTCTTTTTCCCATTATGAAAATATTTGTCCAAATCTATTGTTAGTTAATCTTGTTATAACAAAAGTTAAGCATGTATCTCAGTAATCTATTCTAGCATGGTGATGGCGCAGTGGAACATCATTTGTCTGTAAATGCAACGCTTGTGGGTTCAATCCCCAATAAAAATCATGACTTTTGTTAATTTCTTATTCTGACCAAATATAATACCTGAATTATTAATAAAACAAAGAGCCCGACTGCATAACCTAAACGAATATATCTAGTAACAATCGCATATCAAAACAAATATCTTATCTTTATCAAATCGGTCCACTTGTTTCATAGTTACAAGAGAACAAAGGAACGGACATACATATATTCGCGCTAAAAACATAATCATCCATTTGAACTTCGCCACAGTCGGATAAAACTTGAGTTGTAATTTTACGTTATCTAGTTAGTACATACCTATAGTATAACAACCTTTTGCTCTTTTTATTTAATATCAATTGTGGTTCTCGTTGATTTAAAATAGCACAATCTCATGCGCTTATCATTTTATATGGAAAAATATATAATAATAAGCATTTTAAAACCGTTGCACTTTGTCTACCAGGGCGGGTAAACAAAAATTATTCATTCCCCCAAGAGCAGATCGAACTCACAATCATCGATTCAGCGGTAACGCACTTCCACTGCGCCATGAGGCAGCCTAATATGCTTACTAGCTTGAATCTGCGGTTTCGCTCACGTCAAATGGAAATTTCTAAGAGTTGTCCTATGCTAAATTTTTTAGCCCATTTTCCACCGCGAAAGAAAAATGAACGTGTAATGCTTAGGCGCAACTGAAGCGTCTTAAATAAAATACCTAAGTTTACATTTCCGTCGTATGAATCCGTCGTGGTGTAGCGGCACAAGGGTGTGACTGTAGCACGACGCATGTGGGTTCGATCCCCACTCGAGGAAGTAAAATATATATTTACGTTTATATTTCCATTTCTTCGTTCTGGTGTCGAAGCAAAGCGCGGTGTTGAGTTCTGCCACTCAACACGCAATGTCTCCAGAATTCTGTAGAAAGTTAAGAACGGAATGTTAACGCTAGGTTCCCTCGGCCTACCCTGCAGTGTGCGGGATAAAGCGTGAAGCGATTTTTTTTATTTTTTTTTCACATTTTCACCAACAAAGACTTTTGTATTTTGTAATGACTTCGCTTCTATGAAGATGTATGCGGAGACCATATCGTGTGGTGCTCTGTTCTCTCTATCTACAAAGGACGAAGCGTGAAGCAAATAAAAAAAAGAAATATTTAATTCTCCCAATTGATACAGAAAATAAAGATTGAACCCTCAACCGTTGCGATTACAGTCGGATACTCTTCCACTGCGCTCCAATGATCTTTCTATACACTTACAAATACGAATAAACCCAAATAAAAAGTAGAACAATCGATAAAAGTATTTATAAATATAGGTAGCCAGCGTTGTCTTAGAGATAGAAATAACTTACGGTTGAAAACATTATCATTATTATTTTAGATCTGACTTGAAACCCTCGGGGCTCAGGAGCACAGGCGTGCGACTGTAATGCAACGGTTGTCGTTTCGATTTCCATTCGAGGGAATTAAATAGTGAAAACTCCTCGCAAAGAAAGTTGCGGGCGACGACTATTAAGAAATAAGAGTTGCACTCCCAGCGATTGCTTCTAGAATGCTTTCTCGTATAATATAATAACACTAGAATGTACGTGTTCGAGGTCGTTATGTAATTTGAGACGATTTTATTACTATGAAAGTATGTAAGTAAGGGGTAATAATACCGAAAAATTTAACATGAAACAAACTAGTTTCATATTTATATAAATTTATATTTCCATTTCTTCGCTCTGATGTCGAGGCAAAACGCGGTGTTGAGTTCTGCCACCCAACATGCAATGCCTCCAGAATTTGGCCGAAAGTGAGGAATGGAGTGTCTTAACATTAGGTTCCCTCTGCTTTCCCTGCTGTGTGTGGGATACAGCGTGAAGCTGATATTCATATTGTATATTCTGCAGATAGCCTTCTATTTATATGTATTTAAAGAGAGCCTTAGATACGAGAGAGGGCTAAGATACTCCACTTTTCACTCATTTTTCCTAGTATCTCGAACATACTACATCCCTGCGCCACAACGGCCTCAATAGATTATATTTAAAATTATATTGATTTCTCTGCTCTGATAAGACAAAGCGCTGCGTTGAAATCTTGAATCAATACACAAAATCTGAAATCCAGACTGAAATAAAGACAAAAAGAAGCAACCCTGAATAACTAAATATATATATGAAACAATAAAGTAAACAACACCAATATAAAACTCCACTGGACAAGAATCTTAATAAGAATCACATTAATCAAAATATTTTTGTTCGGGAATTTTCCAATAAAAATAATGAAAGATAAACTCATTCATCCTCTCTTTATAAAATTCAAATACTAGTATGTAGGCCATTAAATATAAAGCAGTTTCCACAGTTTTCATTCTTTTAGAATTCTACTTTTGTGGCGGAACCCAACGCCAGAGTTCGTCCAACGAGAATAAAATAATTTTTTTTTACAAAAAATCCAAATTTAAACCCGCACTTATCGCATATAACATAAGACATTTCAAAACACGTGAAATAAGAAGACATCATAAATTCTACTATCTATTCTGGCTACTATCTATTTTGACAACGAGTACCTCAAGAGCACGTAATGCTTTTCATCAGGCACTTTTTTAGCTTCAGATTATGTCCCTGGGCCAACAACACACACATAAACTGTTAACACGACGGCTGTGGGTTAGATTCCCATTAGGGGGAATAAAATATTTCATTATTTCGCTCTGATAACTTAACTCACATGCCTTGAGAATTTCGTGGAGGGTGAGGAACGGAAGTATCTTAAAAGGAACGGAGTATACTAACACTAGGTTCCCATGTTCATTTTGCCTATCCTGTTATTTACGGGACACGTGGAGATTATACCTATATGGGATACAATTTTCAAGTGTAGAGTTTTCAATGTGGAGTGGCAAAATTAAACTTAGCGCTACATCTTCACAGACAGAGAAAATAATTCATTCCTTCAAGTGGGAATTAAACCCATAACTGTCGAGTCGCCGAGACGCCGCACTGCTGCGCCACAATGGCCTTAATAGATTATCATATCATTTAAATTCTGTTTATCTGTCTCACCCTCAATTACTGTTTTTGTTCTATCCTATGGGAAATCTTTTTACTACAATAAAAAGGTTTTCTTTTTAGAATAAACACAAAATTTTGGCTAAAGGCACATTAAATATTATATTTTGCTTTAATAAAGAATCGTCGACAATTTCTTTTAGGGATCCGGACCTTTTAAGGAAAAAATGAATCCCTATAAGATCACTTTATTGTCCGTCAGTCTGTCTATCGGTCTGACAAGAGCCTTTGTCACTCGCTAACACTTGGAGATATCGAGTTGAATTTTAAATCATATTCTCAGTTCGCTCAGCCCCATAATTTAATGAAATAAATATTGTCGTTTGTAGTATTGAAAGGAACACGTATCTTAAGACTATAAAGGGAATCAAATTAATAATGAGGTACCCCTCAGTAGTATTAATTCAGAAAAAAATCTGTTAACTATACACTTATTACGCTTAAATATAAAAAACGCATATTTCGCCACTATAAGGGGAATAAAGCTTAAATACTGTACTTTCAATTAAACTAGAATTATGAAATTTGGCAGTCATCTACAGGTAAAGATTATTCAGGAATTCTTCTGAAAATTGTACATTTGTAAGTAAATAAAATAAAAATGGGGCAAAATTTGGTATTAAAGCCGCTAGTTCAAATATAAGATGAAAAGCCTATGGCTAAGCTAAGCCTGAATTTCAGAAATAGCTTGAGACCGCCAAGTTTTGTACGGAACTCTCGGTGGATGAGCCCGGTGGTTAGTAATGTTCTTGACAGACAGACAGGCAAACATATAACATAGTGATCTTATAAGGGTTTCTTTTTTTGTTAAAAAGTGCGAAACCCTAATTATTTATACATATGATATTTTATATTGTAAAGATTTTATAATATAAATGTTTTATATTTTAAATTAAACTTATCAACTAAATAATACTTTTTGTTTTAATATTCCTTATGTTTTGTAAGTTAATCTTTTTTGTATCAACCGTCTGAAATGTTCTTTGAGTTTTAAAAATCCTTCTGATATAAATCTCTTGAGATAAAATTGTAAATAAGAAAAAACATAATTAATTATAATTAACTTAATTTAAAAAGATATAAGGTTTTTCTTGTTTAGTTATGTTATTTAAGATAACATAGATTCAAGGCCGTCGTGGCGCAGCGGCACAGTGGTGTGACTGTAACGCGACGTTTGTGGTTTGTGGTGTCTCCACTCGAGGAAGTGAAATATTTATTTACGTTTATATTTCCATTTCTTCGCTCTGGTGCCGAGGCAAAGCGTGGCGTTGAATTCTGTCACTCAACACGCAATACGTTCAGAAATCGGCAGAAAGTGGGGGACAGACTGTCTTAACACTATGTTCTCTCTGCCTACCCTGCTGTGTGCGGGATACAACGTGAAGCTTAGATAGATGTACAGGTACTAATATTGTAAGCTCAATAAGTTTTGTTTACCTGTTACTTCTATTTGATCACGAAAGGGGAGGTAGAAATCATAGATAAAAGGGAGTTTCAAATATTATGAATTCTGTTAGTGCCTAAATGCCTTAAGAAAATGGAAACGAAGTGTCCTAATAGTAAAGCTAAAATATTATAATCAACATTACCCGGACAAGAACCTACCACCACCGTCATAGCTGTCACTGCCGCAGCCTAGGAGCTACTACCATACCAGTGGAACATTAAGTATTTACTCAGTATAATATACAAATACGAGACGTCACGCTGTGTCACGTATGGCAAACGCTCCTTCGATTTGTTTTACTTAGGAATTTATATGCTTGTGTAAAGCTTGATGTACGAGTATGTATGTTTACTTTAGTCAGCTTGGTGACTTATTTTTCCGTTTTGTGTTTTTTTTTACTTTAAAAAATCATAACGTTTATTTTATCCTTTTTTTAATAGAAATTTATTTTTTTAGCTTCACGCTCGTTTTCACTCATATAGCAGGGGTAGGCAAAAGAGACCTGAGAACCTAGACAGACAAGACACTCCGTTCTCTCATTTCCCGCAAAATTTTCGAGGCATGGGGCATCTATTTATTTTGACCTACATACTCTTACCTACATACTAAAATTCTAATCATGACTTCTAAGCCTAATAGGTATGATTTTCAAGTAGGTAAATATTTACATATTTATCAAAGCCGAAAAATTTATAATAAAAGGAAATTTAATGCCTTCGCGGTGCAGAGATACATTTGATGTGGATTCGATTCCCACTCGATGAATTAAATATTTTATACTTTTACTTCCTTGCTCTGGTAACGAGGAAAAGCGCGGCGTTAAGTTCTGCCTCTTAATACGCAATGCCTAAAGGATTGGGTGGAAAGTGGTCAACGGAAATGTCGTAATGGGAAAATAGTATCCTTAACAATAGGTTCCCAGGTTCCCAAAACTAATAACATAATTTCCCATACAGTATAGTATCAAGAAACTAACTTTTGTTTTCACTCAATTAGGCTCTATTCTTGTTCATTGAGTTAACTAATGTTATGGAACCACTCTACATCATTAGTGGGTCAACTTTATAAATACACTTGCATGGTGTTTCTTTAGCATCAGAGGTCTTCGTTGCGCAGCGTCTGACAGTAAATGAGACAGATCTAGGTTTGAATCTAACTCTGGGTTAGTTATTTTCGTTTCCCGGTAATTGTAAAAATAGCAGCACTTTCCCTCAAATCGTTTTCGATACCAATTTGTATAGGATGTTATTCAATTCCTATACAAATTGGTATCGACAACGATTCGAAAACTTTTCAATAGTTATTCATGCTTAGGGTACAGAGTGTATCACAGGGACCAAAAGTAGATTACTTTTAGCATGGGCTGTGTGTTTTTTTTTTTTTATGGAAAAAGCATGGCAAACGAGCGTACGGGTCACCTGATAGTAAGTGATCACCGCCGCCCATGACACCACGTAACACCAGAGGAGCTACTGGTGCGATGCCAGCTTTTGAGGTGGTTGGGCGCCGGAGCCCGGCGTTACCTAATGCGAAACGCAGTGGCACAAAGCCACTACTTCACACCGGTTTTAAATGCCGGGAGTGGTAATGATCCGGTCGAGTCTGCCCATGCGTGTCGCTATTTCTGGCAACGTGACTCTCCCACTCGTACTTTAGTCGCCTCTTACGACACCACCAGTATCAGGGTGATCCTATTCTAAGCCGGGAGCACACGGCTTTTTTCACTCAATATAATAAGAAACACCTCAGCGAGATAAAAGAAACGTCCTTCTTTACTTTTGGTCCTTTTGTCGAGACATTGCTTTTTCAGTGGCGGAACTCAACGCTGAGCTTTATCTTATTACCAGGGCGAAAATAAGTAAATATATATACCCCCGAACAGGGGTTAAACCCAAAACTGTCCCCCTATAAAAGACCATAATACAGTATCGTACAAAATTCAACAATCTTAACAATATCCACATTCGCGTCTAAAAGTGGACTAAATTCCACGAATATGAACGTGGACGCTCCATTCATTTTGAAACATAGGCTGTTCCATTGCAATATATCAGGCTCAGTGTGCGGAAAATTAATACTGGGACCCGTTATGGTTAATAGAATTCCTCAGCATCACGCTGTATCCTGCACACAGCAGGGTTGGCAGAGGGAACTTAGTTTTGAAACACTCTCGAACTCAACAGTGATGTAACTAAACACCGGGCTTAGATTAACTAGGTTATGTATATTTTATCAGTTGATTTGATAGTATTTTATTATGTTTTAAGAACACGTTCAATAGCTTTAGACTACTAAGCGGACGGTTTCAAAGAAGCGCAAGTTGGAATTGCCCGTATAAGACGTATGAGTGTAGACTAACATCCACATTCAAGAAAGAAAAACATTGAGAAGAGTTTAAACATTTTTACTTAAACAAACCAATTATGCGGTCTACGTTGTTATCAAAATACGATCTTGTCGAGCAGCTGAAGATTGAGAGCGTGTTACATTTTCCGCTGAATTTTCAAGACGTTACGCGTTGAATGGCGTAACTTAATGCTATGTTACCGTCTATGGGAATGAGGGCATAAAAATAAATTAGATATCATCATGAGAGGCTAGTAGCGGTGCAGGGGCACAAGCTTGCGACTTTTAATGTGACTGTTTGTGGGTTCGATTCCCACTAGACGAAATTTAATATCGTCCTCGCTCCTCAACACACAATGCCCCAGAATTTAACAGATAAGATGGAAGTGCGCTTATGGGAACGGAGCGGCAACAACGTAACACTGTATTTTATCCAAACGGACCATACATATTATATTAATATCATGCTAGTTAGCCATGACAGATTTACAATGTAAAAAACCTAACAATACTATTTGTTAAATGTTAATAATCGTTAAATACATCATTCAATGTTAGATAGATATGTTTTTTAAATATTATTGTATTAAAAATAATGATCTCTACCTTCGGTTGTTTATTTATATTTATTACAAATAATAAAGATTTATATATGCAAGTTACATAACTTATTATTTTTTAAGAAATGGCGGTAAAACCACTATTCAAAGATTAATTAATAAATACATTTGTTAGTTTCACGCAGTATGCGGAATATAGAAGAGTGATCCTAGTGATAAGACACTCCATATACATAAATCATTGCTTGTCGAGTGGCAGAACTCAACGCCACGCTTAGACTTATCAAAATACGACAAGAGCAGGAAAATGAAAATATTATTTTCCTCGGAGTGGATATCGAATACACGACCGCCTTGTTAACAGTCAGGTGGTGTGCCGCTACGTCGCGATAGTCCTGAAAATAATAAATATTTCATATTTTTTTAGTGGGAATCGAACTGACAACCTGTCTGCCGCGCTTACATTCGCACACTTGCGCCACGTCTGGCCCTGGTGACCTTAGTGATAGATAATATTAATTAAATCACATCTATTTTATTTATGATTTACTAGTCGTGTCTTACAACTGGTAACCTCCGCAGTCGTGGGTGAGTCTCGTTGCGACACATCGATAGAACACGTTTAGGTTATCAAGGTCAACCACATTCTTTCATGATAAATTGAATATAATGAAATAATTGATGTCACCTCTTGGCCCATTTATGAAGCCAGAATGCGCGGCGTTCAGTATCGCCACTCAACATGCAGTGTCTCGAAAATTAGGCGTTGCGTGGTGAACAGAGTGTATTAGCACTAGATTCCCTCTGCCTATCCAGCTATAACATATGCACAAAGTAAAAAAAATTGTTTATTCGTTTTAAAGACGATCTTTTAAAATAATTGATATTTAAAAACATCTGATAGAAAACACTCAAAAATAAACACTGAAAAATAAACAAACAACAAGAAAAGATGGGATAATTTTGAAATGGCTGAACATACTTTTTTAATGGCTAAGAATACTTTCGATCAAGTAACCTTTCAAACAAAAGGAACTAAATCAAAATCGACTCATCCGTTCGGGAGCTACGATGCCACATACAGATATACACACATGTCAAAGGGAATATTTATATTAATTAACTATTTTTATAATATTTATGTATGTAGTAGGTACTAAGCATCATCAATATCTCCGGCAACGTGAGTTGATAAAAGTACTTAATATATTACAAAAATAACATTTATGTCAAAATTAATAACTAAAATGTATTATAGTTATTTGTATGAACAATTATTTTTTAGAGGCAAGATAGAGAATTCTCTGCTCATCCTTCAAAGTTTATTATCTTTACCAATACTCGTATAATGAAGATTTCTTAAAACTTTATGCTATATCTGCACAAAACAGGGTCCAGAAAACCTGAAAATCGAATGTTACCGTTTCCCACTCGCCGACTTTCCGCGAACAGTACCGTTTTCCACTTTTCGCGAAATTCTAGAGACATTACATGTTGAGTGGCGGAACTTAACGCCGCTCTTTGTCCCGTAGCCAGAGCGAAGAAATGAAAATATGATATTATCGTTTCCTCGAGTGGCAATCGAACCCACAACTATCACGTTTACATTCACACGCTTATGACCCTGCACCACGACAGAAATGAAACGTTTATTTTGTTAAACACCTAGATCTATAAGATTTGCGTGCTTAAGATCAACATTGATGCAGACAGATTTTTTCAAAATATATACAATTGTTTCTGAGATTAGCTCGTTTTACCAAACAAATTCCGTTGTTTAATATTATTAGTAGAGATTTGAAGTTAAACAATCTAATCAGCAAATAGGCGTCACACAAAAGACGATAAAAATACCATCGAGTTAACAACCGTGACGCTACAAATTCTTTACCTATTTTCTTATTAAGAGTTATTTTAGACTGCTATAAATCACAAGTCTACGTTAAAATTTCATTACAACAGATATCAAGTATGACTTTACTTTCCTGCCATTTATAAGGAATCGATTGCGGTGTTGAGTTCCGCTACTCAATACGCAATATCTCGGGGTGGAGCTGCAAAGTAAAGAACGGAATATCTTCCTAATTGAGTTGCCACTGCCTACAAGCTACGTAAAGCTGTTTTGTTTCCATAAATCACATTTTTTTTGTTTCCCCATTTATCTTAATACTAAGTTCCTCTTGCCCACCGTGCTACAAGCGGGATACAGCGTGAAACTAAAATTATAATATACATAATTCACATCTAGTTAGCAAAACAAGTTCGCTCGTTAAAAAATATTTCTTTTACCAATAAATAACTGCTATAGCTGGTTTGAGCATTTCATAAGAGTCCACCAGCTAATTCGATATACACGATACGATGCGCTGCTTGCTGGGCTACCGTGACTTTGAAACTTTTAAATAAACATATTTCTATAATGTTTAAATTGGTTTGGTTGAACTTGTTAATCTTGGGAACTAGTGGTTCAAGTTGATTATTTTTAGATTAAATACTCTATTTCTGAGGCTAAGGTTTTGATGTGATATGTTCGTTATACCTTGACATTACCTTGTGCACTCAGGACATAAGGTTGTCCATCCAAAGTAGAGAATGCCCAGACATTCTCCGGGGCTAAAACTCTTACTTCTACACTAAGTGACTGACAGACGATGTACAGTCAAAACTGGACGAAATGTTGAAAGAGTCGAGCTCGTCGAGCATGGTAAAGCTGCACTGGCTTCTATTATTTGTTTTTGTATCATCATTGTACGGCTTTTTATACTCAGTCGGCCTCAGATAGGTTTATTTTTTGTCAGATTCCCGTTGTACCCCGCACTAAACATGATAGACGGAGGGAACATGGAAACTTAATACTCCGTTCCCATTTTGACACTATCGTTTCCCCGATTTCACTTTCCGCCAAATTCTTGAAACATTGCGTGTTCAGTGATGGAACTGTCACGCTTTACCTCATTACCAGAGCCAGGATACGAAAATATTAAATACTTCGTTGCTACGAGTGGGAATTGAATCCAGAACTCTCATGTTTACATTCCTACGCTCGTGCCTCTGCGCCACAACGTCCTTTAAGTATATATTTTTTACTCTGCTTATATGGCACGAAGATTTAAAACATCGTTGAAATTTTTTATTGACGACAAATACGGCAAGATCACGACCGCTCGCCGACCTTGTCCTGTGCACACTTGTTTTTAAGATTCATCAATCATCCGCTAAAGTTTCTTACATAAATACCTCTCGAATATTAAGTACACTTTAAGATAAATATGAAGAATTGCTTAAACGTGATTGGAGTGGGTTCAAATCTATTTTATATTTAGTAAGTAATCTATTTTGCATGAGCTTATATACTACGTACACGTAAAACACGCATATTACTATAGTGTGAAGTACAAGCGGTTGAAGTTGCTAGTGGAACACTAGTTTTTACTGTAGTTGTTTTTGGCAACAGTACCAAAGTACTGTTGCCAAAAACACATACAAATTATAATTTTCAAATTTTTTTTGAAAACATCAAAAAATCATCCCAAGTGTCCATATTAATTAAATAAATTTGGTCATTGAGGACATTTTGTAATTGACCTTATACCAACGATTATACGCGACATGACTTTACTATGACATTTAATATATGATTAACTTTGGGACGGTTATTTGTATACTTGTTTTTATTTCTGTTATCAGTTGACGGAGGAAACCTAGAGTAAAAACACTGCTTTTACCAGATTTCGCTCAATTTTCGAGACATAACATATTGAGAAGTGAAACTCAACGCCGCGCTTTATCCGTCACAACGTAAATTCAATTCAACATTCAACATTCCAACGAGGATCAAACCCACAATCATCTCGTCATTCAGACGCTGTCCCTCTGTGCCACAATGACATCAAACTAGAAATAACTATAATTGTATAGACCACAGCGACAGAAACTAAATCAAAATTTAATTAAATCAGCCTCACGCTGTATTCTGTACTTAGCAGGGTAGGTAGAGGGAACCTAGTGTTCAGATAATCCGTTCCGTACTTTCCGCCAAATTTTTAGAGGCATTATGTATTGAGTCGCGGAACTCAAAGCCATGCTGTTCATATGAGAGCAGAGAAATAAAAATATAAAAAAAAATCATTCCCTCTAGTGGGAATCGAACCCACAATAGTCTCATTAATAATCATTAATTCAGAACAAACTAATAAAAACGTGTGGAACATCTGTTTGTAGAGACCGGGCAAAAACAAACGGACAAGAACGTATATAAATGTTCCCACGAGTAACATTTGATTTCGTTCGTTTGTTAAGCCCGCAAACATAAAAAAGATTAAGTTTGCATAAGTAAGCATTTAAACTTTATTTGTAGTGATATAAAACGTACACTATAGTCTATAGTACCCATGAACCTACAATTGTATGTGCATAAGCTCACAAACTAACTTAAGATTACTTAATATTGTCAACTGTTATCAACATTTTCCCATTTTCAATTCTGAAACTAGTACGGAACTCTCGATCGGCGGGTCTGATTCTTACTTGACCGATTTTTTATTTAATGGATTGAAAAATGTAGGAGTAGCTGTAGGCTTAATCCTTTGAAGGACTGAAACATCGTTTTACAACTCTTAAATTCTTGGCTAAACCAATCTCTAACTTAGTCTCAAGGCCACCTGACAGGTCTAAAAGTCAAATTAAAGTTATGAAGCTTGGCCATCGTGTGATACGCCCAATGCCAGACACTTGGTAATTAACCTTACTTAAGATATTATCTACAACGCTGACAACCGCCTGGAGCTGATCAGCTTGTAATTATATCAAGAAACCTTAGCAGTTTGCTATTTTGTTATATTTTGGGTTAGTGTCATTTTGTGATAATTTATAACTATTTACAATTTTAGATCTGCATTTATCATTAAATATTTATATCTATATTTCTTAGAAATTATAACAAAAATAAATATTCTAATACTAGGTATTACCGGCCTACCCTGCTGGTGTATGCGTGAAGTAAAAAAACATTGCATATGGGCACATACAAAAACTATCATTCTTTTAAATATAGCTATAAAACACATCAAAAATATAAAATCACACAGTGTTCTGTGTGCGGAACACAGCAGGATAGGCAGAGGGAACCTAGTATAAAGACACATGTTCCCAACTTTCTGCCGAATTCTGGAGGCATTGCGTGTTGAGTAGCAGAACTTAACGCCGCGCTTTGCTTCGACACCAGAGCGAAGAAATGGAAATATAGACGTAAATAAATATTTAACTTCCTCGAATGTGTAACATTCACCCACAACTGTCACACCTTTGTGCCGCTGCGCCTCAACGGTCTTATATCTCTACGAAAATATGTTAAAAGAAACTGTACTAAGCTAATAGTGAAGTGAACCAATCTGTCAACACAGAATCTATTTTAGATATCGTTTCAAAAATCCTACTCGTATTTCCTAAAATTCGATATATCGAATTCTATTTCTAGTTATAGTTTATACCTACGTTGGTTTTATTTTTTATATCCGTCCAACGTCAAACTGAAAATGAAAAATGAAAAACTTAGAATTGGGAAAAAGTGTCTAAACTCTAGGTTCCCTATGCCTTCTCTGCTATATGCAGTATACTGAATACAGTATGAACCTAAACAAACGAGCAGGTGCCAGTCTATCTCAGTCACGGAGGATTCCTTACCGATTTTATGAGTATAGATCGACAGGAACGTGATAGATAAAAGTTGATAAATTGACAAAGTCTTGAGAAAAGACATTTTAATGAACAGACAGACAATAAATTGATGTTGCGGTTTTTCTTTTGTATTACGGACCACTGCAAGAGTTGAACATATTATACGTAATCAAAAAAACTCACTCTGTATAAATCCATTTTTAAGAAATCCTAGAGAAACTGTACCCAAAATAACAGTGAAGTGAAACAATCTGTAAACAAAGAATCCCTTTAAAAATTCACTTTTAAAATCCTATTTCCTATATTGTTCGAGAGTACGTTTGTAGTTTTATTTTTTACCATCCATCGAACGAGCGTCCAACTGACGTTACACGGGTGAAATTGAAAATGAAAAGTTTAATTATTACCGGTATTTCAATTTTCAGCTGCTATTTGAACTGATAGTTACAAGTATTGGTGGATTCGGTACTTTATTCCATATGTATAGAGGCCGTTTTTATATCAGCTGGTTATTGCCTGACTAAACGTGATTCTTGGTTCGATATCCTTTTAGAGGGATTAATTATTTTGCTAGTTCTGGTAAAAAAACAAAATAGTGCGTTGAGTTCCGCCATTCAACACGGTGCGTCTTGAAACGTGGAAGGAGGATTTTTTCTTGTTTGATTTTATTTTTGGTAGACAGAAGGAACCTGGGATCGTAGGGTTAAGGTACTTAACTCCTACTAAAACACTTCTGTTTCCCACTTACCGCCGAATTTCGAATGCATTGCGTGTTAAGTGGTGAAATTCAACGCCACGTCTGTCTCTTTACCACTTAACTTTAAATAAATAAATATGAAATATTTATTTTTCTCGAGTGAGAATCGAACTCACAACCATTTGTGCTGGAACAGTGACTTCGAAAACACGGAAATGCATAAACATACATAAATAAAAATGAGGCAAACAAGTACAACAAACATACAATATGATCAAAACCATGACTTGTCTCATGAAAGTCAGATGTCACGCCATAAGTTACAGTTACGGCGCCTTTGACCCGGCGCCGGCAAAAAATACGAAACTATCGACGTTAAGGAGTGCTTACATTGTTTTTTTAATGATTTTTGTATTTTTTCGTATACTTTTAAGCTTTATCCCGTATTCCGTAACAGGTAAGCTTAGGTAAGAGAACACTCCGTTCCCCACTATCTGCACTATTTTCGTTACATTGCATGTATTTGGAACGTATGGTCTGACTGGTGTATTCGTTTTATAGATTGATTAGGCAAGTGCAGTAAAATCCTAACCTCAGAAGTCCAGCGTTTCACTATAAATTATGAACGTGACGGCTATCGTTCGATTTCCACTTGGGGTAATAAATAATATTTATTTTTAGGCTCCGGTAACACGACGAAAGTACCTCGTTAAGTTTTGCCACTCGACATACAATGTTTTGAAAATGGGCAGCACATGGG
>DWGR01000768.1:0-19548 GCA_018247715.1 Heliconius burneyi
ACTGTTAAGGCACTCCGTTCCTATTAAGACACTTACGTTTTACATTTTCTGCTAAATTCTGGAACGGAACTAAGCACTGCTCTTTGCATTGACCTAACGGAACTAAGCACTGCTCTTTACTTTGACCAGAGCAAGAAATTAAAATATTAAATAAAAAAATCAGCTTCACGCTGTATCCTACACATAGCAGGGTAGGCAGAGGGAACCTAGTATTAAGATATTTCAATCATCACTTTCTTCCGAATTCTGGAGGCTCGGCATGTTGAGTGGCAGAATTTAACGCCGCGCTTTGCCTCCACACCAGAGCAAAGAAATTAAAAAATAAACGTAAATAAATATTTCATCGAGTCGGGATCGAACGCACAACCGTCGCGTTACAATCATACTCTTGTGCCACTGCGCCACGGCATATTAAATATATCATTTCCTCCAAATGGAATCGAACTCACAACCTGTCGCGTTTACAGTCGTAATGACTGTCCTTATTTATCTTAATAATAATTTATAGAAATAATAATAATAAATTTCGTAATAACTAATTAGTATGCAAAGAATTTGCAAATACATGTATAACACCTGAAACACTTAAACGTCATATTTCATAATACTTTATTCAGCGAAAACACAAAACTACTAAGCTGAGAACGGAATGTTTCAATGCTAGGCTAGATAACTCTAGTAAAATGTGTCAAATGTATGTAAAACAAGTGTAAAATATTTATTAATTTAAAAAAACTCACCTAATAAAGGCACCCCAGCCATAAGTCCTTGCTGGAAGTTGGTAGTGTCCAAGTCGCAAGCACTCGCAGGCACCAAGTAAGCCACTGACATAATTTCAAAACACATACCACATATCAAACTTATATTCACTAGCTGCACGAGAAAGTTGAACTTGCCGAAACCTAAAAAAATATAAAATTATATGCTTATATTTGTTAACATTTTTAAAGTGTTAATTATCACTTAAAGGAGAATAGTTTTTAGAAAACATGATGGAACGTGGAACGATGGAAAGCGGATGTGTCTTAATGGGAACACTCTGTTCCCATTAAGATACTATGACGCACCTTGATACTAGTTTAATTTAACTCTTATCAATGCAGACGAAGGGATGTTATTGTTCAAGATTTTTCTTACTTTCTGACAATTTTAATTACAAGACCCATTAATGGGCAAGGAGAGCCAGGGAGAGATATAGTATTTATGTAGGATAACTGTGATTAACTTTTACAAAGAAAGGCGTAAGCTAAAGAATAATCAAATGCAATTTTACACACACAGACTAGAAATGAGAATATTTTTAAGCATTCTCTTAAAGGGGATTCGAATTTATAATCACTTTATGCAATAAGACCCGGCTCAAATACACTATAGTGGCCTTTTTCATTTAGCAGAATAAAATGCGTTACAATTTTATAATTGTAATAATAAATGGAATAAATTTTTCAACTTTACGTACCGGTCATGTTCAAGGCTTCCTCGAAGTGCACCGAATGCATTTTCGCAACCATGTCTCTTTATTTCACTTGAAACTGGTAATCCAATATGATTTATCATTAATAAAATTAAATTGTAGGAAAAACAACTGAAAATACAACTCTATAGAAAGACGTAATCTGACTAACTTAATTATATATTACACCCTGAGATTTATATGAATTGTTATCTTTTGCGTACACAGCTGTAGTGTATATTCATTTCAGTTTATTAATAACAGAATTATTATTTCAGTTTCATAATATCATTCGGAGCAACTCACCAAGGCTGCCACATGTCACGATTTTGGCGGACTGTCCTGATGTTTAGCCCAAAAATTAAATGTCCCGGGACAGTGACAGATACAAGCGCTTTTTAAAGATTATTTCAGTACAGTGATAAATATCTTTCATTATTTTAAGATTTTATTTAATTACTAGTAATTTCATATAAATATAAATCAGTACATTTGTAAGTTACGTAAGACTTACCTGAAACCAAAACAATATCATTAAGTAAAGTGACATTTTTCTTTTATAAATATCGTATATTGATATCTTTCACCATTGAAAGACAAAAAGAATATTTAAGACTTTTTATCTCGCTTTTGGTCTTTCACCAAATTCCCGCTTATTTACTTACTTACCCATGTAACAAGTTTAATTCTTTTTTCTCACATTTTTCTACAACTTCTGTTTATTTATTTTCATTTAGAGTGATTGATAACAGAACTAAAGCCCTAAGCTCTATTGGATGGTACTGAGAAAAGATCTTTACTTTATAATATAAAATGCCTTAGTATATATCCTTAACGCACTTGAAACATATGAATGAATTTAACTACACTGAAGTTTTTAAAGATGAAGAAGCCCAACCATAACATAATGCTCCAGTGTGCATACAGTTATGACCCGTACAGTTTTAATAATTGAGAACCATTTCTATGACCTAGTCGCACGCTTGTGCGCTATGACCACCGCAGGGTGGAGCAGAATAAAACGTGGAGCTTAGAGAGCAAACAAAAGTGCATTGGTGACCCCGACGTGATTTTGAACACGTAACCTTCTGGTCGCATCTATATTCATATGCACATATAGTAACAATCAAGTAGCCTAGATAATAAGTCTTAGAAACGATGATAAGGCGATAACGGGGTCGACGGTTGTTGACAGTGAGAGAAGGACTTCGTCTCTGAAAGACAGTTGTCAAAATAACTTAAGTAATAATTGCATAAATTTGCAACTGTTTGGCAGAACCTCCGATGCTAAGGGTGCTCCACTGGTCTCGCCATCGTAGATTCTTCTTAATAGATCGCGGAACAACGATTGAAACCGTTCGCTGGCTTTAAGAGTTTTATTATAGCCAACGCTGCGATCCTACCGACTGCTCAAGTTAAATTACGCAGGTGAGCGAAAGGTTTTTTAAAAAAATATTTATTTAATTTTACAAAGAACCTTTCTGTATCAGAGCAAGTTGAAGACAAAAAATATTAATTAAAAATGTATATTATTGAAAATAGTAAAGTAAGCAAGTATGTTTAACTCCATTGTTCGTTTCCACGAGCTGCAAGTGCGGCGTCAGGGGAGTGCATCTTTACACGCTGTTAACTCACACACTCAAAATTTGCAAATAGTTAGACATTTAGACATTTTCGCAAAATTGATACAATAAACTTAACATTACATTACATTATATTACAATTACGTCATCGTCGTAACGAGTAAAACACGTGTATATACAAATAAAATAGTGTTTTTTTTTTGTTTTTTTTTTTTTCACTTTCAAGCTACATACAGCACATGGCAGGGTAGACAGACGGAAATTGTGTGTCTAATGTTTAAAATAATTTTCTTCCCCACTTTTGAGCCAAATTCTGGAGACATTACGTATTGAGTGCGGAAACTTGGCGCTGCGTTTTGCCTCTTTACCAGAGCGGAAAAACAAAAAATGTCAATATTTATTTCTTACGTACAACGTAATATGTATTTACTCTGTCATTTCAAATGTAATCCTCCGCACATACAAGATTAGTTATTTTAATTTATTTGTAAATATTAGATCATTTTAAATTAAACACTGAATATTTTGTCCATTATATAATATCTTCATGCACCTTTACTTGTATATAACCAGACGATCTGATCAGTAGAAGAAATGGCAACTGCGTTTGGACTAACATAATTATGAACTTGCCTACTTGGGGTGCCTTCCACGGTAACCATGCCAAGATCAGAACTCTTCTAGCTCGGCCTCCCAAAGTCCGGTGACGCTGTAGAGGCCCATAAGGCCAACAGCATACTGCTTAATCGAAATCGAACCTACTTGAGGGTCAGCGAACACACATACAAGGTCAGCTTGTGTGTGCGCTTTGTATGTAGTTCCTAAGCGTTAGCTAAGGCTAACTTAGCGTTTTTAACTTAGCGTTTTTCTTACTTAACCTCAAAAATACGTTGGGGCTAAAACTAACAATACCTGAAGGTTACTTGTGCTACTTAACTAAGCTGAATATGATTGAAGTAAGCTACATTAACCTTCAGGAACGACAGATATATATGCAAAATATAAAAAAATAAATCAGCTTCACGCTGTATCTCGCACACAGCAGGGTAGGCAGAGGGAACGTAGTGATATGACACTGCGTTCCGCACTTTCCGCCGAATTCTGGAGGCATTGTGTGTTGAGTGGCGGAACACAACGCCACGCTTTGCCTCGACACCAGAGCGAAGAAATGGAAATGTACACTTAAATTAATATTTCGTTCCCTATGAGAAGTACGCAAAAAATATGACTCGAATGATCCTAAGAAAGCTGTTGAGGAATAGGTAGTTTAGCTTATAGGTATATAGCTTCATAAGGAATTTAGCTTTATGCTGTATCCCGCACAGCAGAGTAGGCGAAGGAAACTTGGGAACCTAGTGTACCAACACTCCTTTCAAATTAATACTCTTCAGTTCCCCACTTTCCTCCAAATTATGGAACTCAACGCCGCGCTTTGCCTCATTACGAAAGTGAAGAAATGAAAATATTTGATTATGCTTGCAACATTTTACCCTAGGGAGTGACTGTAATAAGCCACCCCTGATAAGTGGTTTTCAGGCGACATATCTCGTTACAGTTCATTCATTTATTTAATCTAATTAATTGGAAAATAATAAGTAATTTAAATACTGAATAATTACTCAAAAAAATAAATCTATACTCTCACTTAACACAATGAAAAAAAATGTCTAAACCAGCCCCTAGTTCTTCTACTTTATATATTCTTGATCGTTGAAGAGTAGCAAGCTGAAGAATTGTCTTGAATAATATTTTCCTAAGTCAAATATTCGATTTCTTTCTAGACTTAAAGCTGAAATCCATAACAGGACACATTGTTTGCTTATTACTTATAACCTTACCAACAATATCGAAGATATTTATCTTCGAAAATTTATGACTATAAAATATAGAAAATACAACGTACGTTTAACTACATATAATATTGAACGAAGCGGGGATCGAACCCGCATTTCTCGGATACCGTCTGTATGACATGGTTTTTATCACGTATATAGTCGCTCGTTAGTCCCCTTATGCCACGACTGGCCTGAAACACATTAATTTTAATGATTTTCATAGTTTAGTTTCAACCAACAATCTTCGCCTGCAGTCAGATATGTCTCAACTATACTTCGACAATACAGAACTATTGCTAATATAAAAATGACAGGAGGTTCAATTCTTATTAAAAAATAGTTATTAATCTAGTCAAATATCTAGTTATCTAAGATAACGATCAAATTAGCTTTAAGCGGTATTCCGCACGCAGCAGTGTAGGTAGAGGGAACCTAGTGTGAAGACACTCCGTTTCCCACTTTCCGTCGAATTAAAGTAAAGAATTCGACTCATATATTTTCAGAGCAAAGTAATTTATTTCCTCGAGTGGGGATCAAACCCAAAACCAGTCACGTTTACAGTCACACTGTGCCACTGTGTCAACTATCTTTCTTATATATATGTTCCATATATTATATTTTCTCTTTTAGACAAAAGAACACTAATACATTAAATATATTTGTTTTAAAATAAAATCCTGGTTGTCTGTAGGTGAAGTCGATTCACGGACGGTAATCTTACGTGATGACGTCATGAGAATACTATGATAAAAAAATGTATTTTCTTGTGTAATTGAATTGAATTGTTATTATTTAGTATATCTACTTTTATAAGGGTAATTGAAAAATTCTTAAATTATGCAGATTAATTAAAAGTAACAATATACCATTTAGTTACAAGTAACGATAGATACGTCACGCTTATCGTTTCACTTCTTTAAACATTGTTTTGACTATACCTACGCAATTCAGGGAGCCGTGAGATTAAAGGTAAACAAACCAGAAAAGGGTAACTTTACAGGTTTGATGGAGATTAGATATTTTATAAAAATAGCTATGGAAGTAACACAC
The DNA here is from genome assembly GCA_018247715.1 of Heliconius burneyi. Classification (NCBI taxonomy): domain Eukaryota; kingdom Metazoa; phylum Arthropoda; class Insecta; order Lepidoptera; family Nymphalidae; genus Heliconius; species Heliconius burneyi. Next base: position 5,922 of record DWGR01000768.1, read on the forward strand.
TAAATAATACTAAATAACAATGTCTGCGGAACTTATAGCCCTTATCCCTTTAGACTTGTTGTTTATCAAATTCAAATTCAAAAATATAAATACAGCTTATTTAAATTTATAAATTTGTGTTTTTTTTTTATATTAGACAACCTGCAACTTTTTTTAGCCGACTCCCAAAAAAAAAGAAGGTTTTTATGTATTTTTCTAAAGATTAAGCAAAATGGAATTTCTGGTCGAAAAATCTATTGGAGCTGAACCCAGCACGACTTCGTTTTTTAAATAACGTTTAATTTTTTATTGCGTGACAATATTCAGCCAAATTCTATCTTCAGCAAAATTCAACTATGTTCGTATTTTTTAGTAATTATTTATAAGGTCATTGTTTTTTTATACACAAAACAAATACACTTGATTATAATTTTCCCGCATAATCGGATTTTTTTATTTATTTCGAACATGAGATTAATGCTGTTAGCCCTATTGGTTTTTACAGCGACACCGGTTGGGTAGGGAAGAGGGTACTCTGTCCCTGAAGAAAAGTAAGCAGTCAGTGGCTGCCTGTGAGGAAGTCGACGACTGTAAGGGCGCCCCCTGGCATAACCAGATAAGTAGAAATAACAAAGGAAGGTATGGCCGGTCTGCGAAAAAAAACGCTGCACTTCATATAACCAGAGAGGAGAAAATAAGTAATTGTGTATGTGTGTCTCAACCAACCAAGTAAAATATATGTATCTACTTAGACATATGTTTTTCTTAAATAACATTAATATAATATTTTTTCCTTCTTGCCTGTAAATTGTAATTACTTAGTCATTTTGAAGATTCATTTCAAAAAGAATTGGCATTTCAACGTCAATCATTTACAATGCAGTCTATTTAAAGTTGAAAAAAATAAATAAAATGCACCCGTCAATCAAACGTCACAAAAACTCAACGTTATAAGTCATTTAAAATTAAGCAATTTTCTTTTGGAGTATATTCACACAATAATTATAACTAAAACTGCTTTAAAATATTTTCTGACAGTTTAGTTATGCCAGCCAATATGATGTTATTGTTTTATTTTTTTCAACATACGACATATAATCGCGACAGGCTGTGGGTTCGATTACCACCCGAGAAAGTTAAATACTTAAAATTAAATAAAAAAATAAATATATCAGCTTTACGCGATCACGCACTCAGCAGGGTAGGCAGAGGGAACCTAGTGTCAAGAAACTTTGTTCGCTACTTTCTCCCGAATTCTGGAGACATTGCGTATTGAGTGGCGGAACAATGCCGCGCTTTGCCTCCACGTCAGAGCGAAGAAATTAAAATATAAATACCTAATTTTTTCGAGTGGGGATCGAACACACAACCAGTCACGCTTACAATCATACCACGACTGGCCTCAAATGTGTCTAAATAAAATTAAATATTTCATTTAATATCTTCACTTCCTTACACTAGTAACAAGTCAAAGCGCGGCGTTGAATTCCACCACTCCAGAATTCGGCAGAAATTGGGGAATGAAAATGTCTTAATGGGAACGGGTGACTTTACACTAGGTTCCCAAGTTTCTTCTGCCTAGGCGCGTGATACAGCGTGAATCTTTAAAATATGCAAAGTACCTACGTCATCGATTATCTATAGCACAAAAATGATTAGAGCAAAGTAATTTATGACAGATAATGTAATAATATTAATATACTTTTTACTGTAGATATAAATTTTATTTTACAATTTGCTTAATTTCTTTGTTTTATGAAAATACCCAGTCCAGCCCAATTTCAGTTGAACCGCAATATTGCGTGTTAAAGGACAGCTCGATGCTGTCCATCCGTCTGTCAAGATCCTTTTTCTCAGGAACATGTGGAGGTATCAAGCTGAAATTGATATAAAATACTTAGATCTACTGTTCCTTAAAGCTGTGAAAAAATCATAAGCTATCGCAATCCAAAGATATAGCCGTTTATGCCGCAAATTGCCAGACACCTACAGCAGATAGATCTACGGGATAAAATTTGCCAAAAAGAAAGATTTTGGAGTGCAAACAAAGGAAAAAATCCGAAAAGTGAAAAATCATAGATATTTTATAGAAGAAAATCATTACAAACTTATAATTGTAGTACATTTCATACAAAATTAATGCATACATCCGCAACTTAGTTTGTCAACTTTAATAAATTGTACTTCCTGTAGATATACAATCCTGAAATTAGTACGGGACCCTCCGTATTCGAGTTCGACACGCATTTGACCGGTTTTTTAGTCTCTGTTTACTAAGTTATGCTTAACTATAAAAGCTCAACATAAAAAATCCTATACCTAATAGGATCCTATTGTCTAGTAAATGATAACGAATGATGCATTTAATCGAAAACAATATTATTTAGAAAAAAGTATGATTCATTGTACATAACACATAGTATATCTGAAATACATATGAAATTGTGAACTAAAAGGAAGGATTTGTGGATTATGTTACGAGTATTATTGATTTTTAAGCTATCAAATCTAGAGGGTGGAACAGTTTTAACTACTCTGTTAAATGTATTCTGTGGTTAAAGCCTAATACAATTAAAATATATTTTTTCCCAAAAATGAAAAAGCTTTTTTCAAACAAAATACATTACACAATTATCGTTGTAAAATAAAACGGCATTTGTAAGGACGATTCACGTACACAAAACCCTATCGAAAAGAACACCGCCGCACACGCCTCATCCCGAAATCGAGTCGTAGGTATTGGCGATGAAGTTCAAAGTTGCTTAACCTTTAGTAGTAATTTTGTAGAAGTGTTAATGTTTCTGGCGCACCCTGAGGGAGGCCTATGTCCAGCAGAGGAACCGAATAGGCTGATTTAATATTTGATATAAGTGTTTACGTTATTGGTATCTATGCGTAATTGCGTCTCACAAAAATGAAAAAAAATCGTACGTCCAATCTGTTGAAGCATCTTGATTAATTTCTTCAGGAATAAGTTTAATTTATTGTACCCTATATGCTATTTTCGTAAATGGTTTGCTGACACTTCCCCAGCATAATAAAATATTTTTTACAAAAAAATCGACTTTAAACAATGGGGTCGAGGCTAATGCTACAAAAACCTTACTACAATATCAAATTACTAAGCCAGTTTGTTTTACTTGGCACCGACTTCAAAATTATAAAATCTTTTTTAATTATTTTTGTTTAACAAAATCCAAATACTTTTCAATTTATATAAAATTATTTTTTACTTTTTAGTTCGTTGTTTGAAGTCGGTTTTTTTTTGTGAAAAATTAATTTACTTTTCGATTTTAAGTGATACGATTACGCTTTACGATTTTAGGAACACTTTAAAAGGATGCTTCTCAAATGAGTAGATAGATAGTGGTTGTCCTATGTAAAACTTCAATCTTCGATTAGGTATTATTTTAGTGTAAGCTAACATTTTAGCATATTGGCTAAAACATACATAAAATTATTCGGGCGAATTGGAAACCTCTTCCTTTTTAAAGTCGGTTGAAAATCAGAACATCCTCTTTTTTAAGGTGGTTGAAAAAAATGCAACGAAGAGGAATCTCACTTTCGAAACCAATTTCAACAATGTTTTTCCTTGTAACTATTACAGTATGATTATATTTTGTACAAAAAAGCAAAACCGGTTGAAATTGAAAATTTGTTCAATTTCAACCGGATCCCATGATTAGAACCTAATCAAACTTTCTCCAAAAGTGTCTCCTTTCAGAGAAAAAAGGGAGAAGAGAAAAAGAAAGAATAGGAACATATTCACGTGTAAATTTAAAACTTATGTCATTTTCTCACAGATGCCAATGTCAGGAATGGGTCACATAAAATGCAACCACATGTATACTCAAAAGTTGTGAGTTCATAGTCATCCCTACACGGAGAAAAGCTTAATGTACATTTTTTTCAGGTTCACGCATGAGCAACGTAGGCAGAAAGAATAAGATTTTTTTTAAATTTTAAACGAATTGTCCCTGAGTAGAAATTGAATTTACTATCATCGCGTTTATAAGCAAATGCTGTATTACTTTCAAATATAATTACTTACCTGCGTGGTATTTAATTCGAAACCCCTAACAGTTCCCTTTACTTAAAGGTTACGAAAATACGTCAATTGCGTCTAATGATTCTATTATATTTTCTATTTTACGTCTATTAGCTTCACGCTGTATCTCCAATACTAAAGTTAAAACACTCCGTTCCCAATAATACACTTGCGTTCCCCACTTTTTTGATTCATCCATTAATATTTGTAACTCAAAACATTAAAAACGCATTCACCGAACTCGTGTTTTAAAAGATAAAGTAACATTATTTATAAGATATTGATCATAAAGAATATGATAAAATTTATTTTTAGCCATTTTGTCAGTATCTTATAAATTTATATAGAAATCTTTTAATAACAACCGCTAATTATTATAATAAAGGTATTTGTATCAACTTTATAACGAATTTGTCATTAAATTTATTTATATTACGTATTTTTAGGGTTCTGTACTTCAAAAGGTGAAAATGTTATTCTATCTGTCTACCTTTTATCTCGAGATCGCGTGGAGATATCAAGCTGAATTTAATGTGAAATATTTAGATAAGGTCCCTTGAAAGATAAAATAAGAGATTTATGTATTGATTTTGCTGTATTTTGTTTGAAATTCGCCGCGTAATCAAAACTTACAATTTACTTATAAAATTTGGCACGAACTGAGAATTTACCATACAAATAAAGGAAAAATCCGAAAAGTAAAAATTTCAAGATATTTCATGGATTAAAATCATTACAAACTTATATTTGTAGTTCAGTTCAGTGTCAAACAAAATAAGTACATATACAACCTTAAATTTTACGTCTAATTTTACGTCTTTTTTAATCTACTTTTATAAATTTTACCACAGTGGGGTAGCCGACTCGCCGTAACCAGTGTTTTTTGCCTTTAGCTAGTACCACGCTTCCTTTCTTCTATTCATTGCCTCCTTGTTACCGGTACAAATAAAAAAATTAAAATATATGTATCTGTCTGTAAATTGAAAATAACAATGTCTTTTCAATTGCACATGTATAACTATTTACACGATACTAACAATCTAAAAATGTTGGGCAGTCGGATTTTCTGTTTGACCGACCCACTCGAGGATGTGAAATATTTATTAAAGTTTATATTTAAATTTCTTGGCTCTGGTGTCGAAGCAAAGCGGAGTTTTGAGTTCTGCCACTCAACAAGCAATGCCTCCAAAATTCGGCAAAAAGTGGGGAACGGATTGTTATAACACTAGGTTCCCTCTGCCTACACTGCTGTATGCGGGATACAGCGTGAAGATTTTTTTTTGCTTCTGAGGACTCAGTGTTGAGTTTCGCCATTCGACAATAGATACACAATGTCTCGAAGCGTCGCCAAATTAAGGATCGGAGTGTCTTAACACAAGTTTTCTCCGCCGAATCTAGCTGGCTACAAGGAATAACCCTATATGGCACAGATCTCGTTGAGTTACAGCATCACAAAATTGTATCAGTAATCAGATGATTACTGCGCGGCCGTGACCTACAAATGAAACGTTACGAAACCTTCATGACAGTGACACTCGTATAGTGGGAGATAAATAAAAAACCTTGGATATCCATTAAATCAAAGAATATTCATATATAAAATAATATAGAAACGAAAATTCACAGCGTCAATAGACGGAGGGAACCTGGCATCCTTCTATTAAGACACTTCGTTCCGATTAAGACACTTCCGTTTCCCATTTTTGCCGAATTCTTGAGGAATTCCTGTTAATTGGCGGAACTCAATGCCGTATTTTGCCTTACCAGAACGAGAAAATGAAAAAAAATATTTCGAATGGGAATCAAGCCCACAACCGCTGCGTTTACGGCTTTTACGGTTTGTTGCACGCTTGTGCCCCTTCGCCAATACAGCCTCAATATTTTCTAGATCATTCACAAATCGTTGAAGTGCTTATTTTAAGTCTGCACAAATTAACTTGAAGGCATGATTAAATATATATATTGGGATAACACGTAAAAATCACATAAATTACTAATATTTATCAAAGTCTGATTATAGTAGCTTACTAGTAAATTTTACATATTTAATTTCCTCAAGTAAGAATCGAACCCACAACGCGACAAGCGTTCACAGTCACACGCTTGCGCCACTGTGCCACGACTGACATCGTTATTAAAATGTGATTTTTTAGTTGAGAAACTAATACTAGTTACACTAAAAGTGTTTTATTACTAAAACACTCCATTTCTCACTTTCCGAATTCATCATTACTTTTTGAGTGACGCTACTTAACGCCGTTGTTATAATAATGTAAATATAATCATAAAAATTTTTCGCCGTGTGTTCACGGCCGGCTTAGAATAGGATCACCCTGGTACTGGTGGTGTCGTAAGAGACGACTAAAGTACGAGTGGGAGAGTCACGTCGCCAGCAATGGCAACACGCATGGGCAGACTCGACCGGATCATTACCACCCCCGGCATTTAAAACCGGCGTGAAGTAGTGGCTTTATGCCACTGCGTTTCGTATTAGGTAATGCCGGGCTTCGGCGCCCAAGCACATCAAAAGCTGGCAACGCACCAGTAGCTCCTCTGGTGTTACGCGGTGTCGTGGGCGGCGGTGATAACTTACCATCAAATGACCCGTACGCTCGTTTGCCATGTCTTTTCCATAAAAAAAAACATTATCTCAAATACGCATCGAAACCACAACTATCGTGTTTACACTTTGAAGGTGCACCACTGCGCTACGATTGTCTAAAGTCAAAATATGTTTCTTTAGGAAGAGTTAAGATACTCCTTTCCCATTTCGACACTTCTATTCTCCACTTTCCATTAGATTGCTGAAGCAATGCTTCTTGAGAGGCGGAACTGAATGCTGCGCTTTGCCTCGTTACCAGAGCGAGGAAATGAAAATATCAAATAATTAATTACCCCACGTGGTATTCGAACCCACAACCGACGCGTTTACAATCACATGTTTGCCTCTGTGCCACAATTGGCTTCAATCAATAATACTTTTATTATTTTTAAGACGTATGTGTATTCAAAAGTTTACAGGATAAACAGAGATAGTTCTTTTTGAGGGCAGGTAGGTACCGGAATTTAAGGCTACTGGTTGTGGGTTGGTTGCCCACTCGAGGAAATAAAACATTTATTTAAATTTGTATTTCCTTTTCCTCGCTATGGTGTCGAGGCAAAGCGACGATAAGCAATGCGTCCAGAATTCAGCGGAAAGTGGGGAACGGAGTGTCTTAAAATGTTAAGACTTAAGACATTCCTTTCCCCACTTTACTCTTATGTGAAGGGAACCTAGTGAAGTTCCCTCTAACAAAAAGTTTGAATTTTGCAATTAATTTGATATGAAATCAATATACTCTAAAACTAAAAAAAATTGGGGATGCTAACTGGCTAACACTGATGTCAATATATTTTTATTTATTTATTTCATTCACCTTTACAAATTATGCGAACGTATTTTCAGATGCACATTTTTTTCCCAAAGCGGAGTGGGGAAGAGGAACTAAGTTTTAAGACATTTCATCCCCTACTCAACCAATTTTCGAAGCAAAATGATGTCTAAATAAATGTATTATTTTAATTTTAATGATAAAGCAAAGATTTAGAGGTTTTGTAAACACAAAATCGGGAAAATAGATATAATTAATTCCTGTTTAGTGGAAATCAAACCCACAACCTGCACCTTTACAGCCAGATGATATCCCACTGCGCCACGACGGCCTCATTATATTCTAGAATATATAAATAAACAGCCTTTATTGTCAATCTGTTGATAAATTATAAACTACACTCTACCTTCGGAAGTGTTTAATGGTCATTGGCTGGCATCCGCTTAAGTTGTAGAGCAAAGAGAATGGTGACCAATAGTTATATTATTTTTATTATATTTTTATAGTAAATGCGATATATATACATATATAATAGAAGAATCTAGTTAAAAGATACTAAGTTTTCTCAAATAATTAAAAAATAAATAAAATAAATCAGCTTCATGCCGTATCCCGCAAACAGCAGGGTAGACAGAGGGAACCTAGTGTTAAGACACTCCGTTTCCCACTTTCTACCAAATTCTGGAGGCATTGTGTGTTGAGTGGCAGAACTCAACGCCGCGCTTTGCTTCGACACAAGTGCGAAGAAATGGAAATATAAACGTTAATAAATATTTCACTTCCTCGCGTGGGGATCGAACCCACAACCAGTCCGTTTTTACAATCACACCTTGTGCCCCTGCGGCACGACTGGCCTCTAACTCTATGATTTGGGCTTAAATAATATACGGGAAAATATATTTAAAATGAATCTATATCCTCGTTATAAATATCTACACAGAGCGCGCCGTTGAGTTGTGCCACTCAACACACAATTATCCAATAAGGCGGAAAGTGGGAAACGGAAGTGTCTTAATGGGGAACGAAGTGACTTTACACTAGGTTTCCACTCCCTCTGTCTAATCTGCTATGTTCGAGATACAGCGTAAAGCTAAAAAAATATCGCTCTTCATAAAGAAATCGCGAGCTTAAAGTTCATCAGCTTTTTTCAGTTCTATGGTCAGATCATAGGCACAAGGAGAAAATAAGAGTCCATATTCGTTTGTTATCCTAAACGACATTCCAGGGTTTCGTCTCCCACCCTCGGACTCCATCGTTACACTAACTCACCATATTTTTATACAAACTACGTATAACTGTAAAGTTTCAAGATTGTTTTAATGTCAAATTAAATCTCTTAAATTCCTTTACATAGCTTTAAAGTTCTATAGTAAGACGTCCACCTCGTGAACTGCATTACGTTGGTTATTTCTTTATTTTTCGTTTTGGCCTACGCCTTACCCCTACCTGTAAAAGTATGCTTTTTCGATATCACATCACAAATCTTAGATATTTTTCTTTAAATTTGAAACAAAACCTATGCATCATTAAAATACCATTTATCAATGGGAAACGATTAGGAAAGTAGAACAAATATCCATCTCACAATCTTTCACATTTATATTATTAGAAGAATTAAGAATATAATATTAAATATACCTCTACTATAATTGGTCTGTGGATCGTAGAGGAGAGGTCGATAACTATTATCCGAGTATGGTCATACAACCTATTTTAAGACTATGATATAGTTCTAATAGAAATGCCTGTTTTCCACTTTTATATATTAGTGATTTTAATATCAATCATAATTTGTTAAAACAGATACTTTTCTTTGATGTGTATTTCAAAAGAATTAACGCAATACATTTTTATTTACATAATGTAAATAAGGTAACTTGAAACGTAAATAAGCATTATTTTTATACTAATTAAAATCAAGTCATTAATTAGGATTTGTATAATAAATAAAGAAAGTGGGCTTAATTCCAATTCTAGGTTCCTCCTTGAGACCGGCAACGTGGTCAAATGAAAATAACGGAGAGTTATATTAAAAATAACTCTAACTGCAGATAAATAGAAACGATTAATTTGATATAGCACTATAATACAGCCTTTTCTTTTTTTTTTTAAATTTTCAACCGACTTCTGTAAAAGGTTTTCAGAATTTTTGACTGGGTGAACCGATTTTAATGTTATTTTTGAAGAATTGAGAAAATCACATAAGTCTTAAATTTGCATTAGGTATTTTAACGACAAATGGACGAATAACTCAAAATCACAACAACCAATTTGGATGATTCTTTTTTATTGGAAAGGATACATACAATTCAAGGATAGTTTGGTGAAAGTCTAGTTAGATTCTGATTTTAGGAAATTATTGACTCAATCCAGTAGTTTCTGAGATTAGTACGATCATCCAATCAAATTTTTTAGCTTTATTATATTAATATGGTATAACAATGGTCTCAGAGTGAGTAAGTAAGTAGATGAATAATAAAATTTATATTCATCTTACTCTGAGACCATTGTGACACAGTGAGCCAACGTCTGATTATTACAGTATTGATTGTAAGTTCGATCTGGAGGAAGCAATTATATTTGAACTGGTTAGCTTTGAGTTCTGAATGTGAAACATGCCATCATTATCTGTTGACAAAAAAATTTTACTTCTTGCGTCATCTATATTATATTTATGGGAAAAGGGTAGAATTATAATTGATAGGATATGATACAATTCTCTATTAATGCAAGAGGTCGAATGTAATAGCATTTCCTTATTTATCAAAGCAATACTTAAAACAATTGTTTGCCTTCGCCACTTCCTTATATCCTGTAAAGTTTATATTTATTCTATTCTGTGTTATATAAAAGCCTATTGCTAAATATGAAAATTATAATAATATAAATTCCATATTTATGTTGGATTTGAACCTAGACCCTTTCTAATGAATCTATATTGAAACACGTTTTCGTTTTTTCCGCAAAGTAGTGCAGGGCATGCAGAAGAGCCTAGTGTTAAAACACTCCAATTTTTAAGACATTGCATATTGAACAGGGAAATCAACGCCGCGTTTTGTCTTGACCAGAGCGGGGAAATGAAAATCGAATCCATATTGATGATGATGGTGGATCATCAGACGCTATACCATGAAAGCTTTATTATGGTTTTGCTCATCTAATGATAATGATCCCTGTAATTTCCTTCTATGTGCAAAGTGTACGTGAAGCTAAAAAAATATAGTTAAGCAATTATGAATTAATGAAACATCTAAGAAGTCCGAATTCAAACAGCCACTCGTAAAAGATAAGATCTTTTATGTAAGTACCTATTAGCTACGGTAAGCTTCCATATTGTTTCAAATGTAAAATACATAAATGCTTACATAAAATAAAATAAAAATAAATAAATACCCTCAAATATGGATACAATTAGTTCCGATTGCCATTGCCGATACCTCCAGCTCCCATTCAAACCGCTTTGATTTGATGCATTTCATTCATAAATAATTCACCTATTATCCTGCGATAGCCTTGATCGTGACATTACTGTTAACTACATATAAAGTAAGGGCACGGCAGCTAACGAACCAAGGTTTTCAGCTTTCGTATTCAATTGCATATAACTGTTAGTTAGCAAATGACTGCACACGATGTGTAACGGGTTCAAATCCTTTTTATACTTTACATGCTTGAAGTTTCGTCTCTATTAGCGTTGCCAGAGGGAACGGAGCTCTAAGCGACCCCTTCGTTCGTTTTGTCCACTGTCATCAATCTCTTATACATTAAGGACATGTACTCAATGAAAAAGAGATATGTGCTTTTTAGGTGATTTTCTTTCAGTCTCATCGATTCTGTGTTTTCAAAGTTTAAGTCTCTTCTTAATCGTTATTGAAGTAGAGAAATAAAGACTTATAATAAGAAGGAAATATTCTTCAGTTAATGAATCAGCACATGCATAATTCTAATCTTCGATTTTAAAAATCGGAAATTGTATTGAAATGCAATTCCTTTTGTCAACTTCACAGAGCAAGGTAAGCAAAGGGAACCTGGGAACCTATTGTTAAATACACTGTTCCCATTGAAACCTTCAGTGCCCCACTTTGCGTCGAATAGTGGTGGTAATTCGTGCGGAGTGACAAAGATTGACAGGATTTACGACGGCGGACCGCGAGCTCCTGTTTGGAGTAAACCACGTAACTACTGCAATATTGATATGAAAAATTGTTTAAAAAACATCAAATCATCTTCTCTTTGCTCTCAAAATGCAAGAAGATAGAGGTCAGTCGTAGCGCAAGAGCGCAGCATGCGACTATAAAAGCAATAAGTTGTGGGTTCGATTCCCCTTCCAGTAATATTTAATGTTTTCATTTTTTCGCCCCGATAACGAGGAAAAGCGCGACGTTGAGTTCGGCCTCTCAACACGCAGTTTCTCAAGAATTCATCAGAAAGGAGGAAACGGAAGTGTCTTAATGGGAACGGAGTATCTTATTATTTATTAACACTAAGTTCCCAGGTTTCCTCAGACTACCATGCCATGTGCAGAATATAGTGTGAACCTGAAAATAAATAAAAAAAAAACGATTTACAGAATTTATCAATACTGTTAGCAAACATGTGTCTCCCTTCGAACATGAACATAAGGTTAATGCTGTAAGCCCTATTGGCTTTTATAGCGACACCGATTGGGTAGTCAAGAGGGTACCCTGTCCCTGAAGAAATGCAAGTACTAACTGGTTGCCTGTAAGGGCACCCCTGTGGGACTCCAACCTCGGCTTGCGGCCGTCGAGCGGACTGGGCAAACTCGTGTAAAACAGAGCAGATATAGGTGAAAAAAACAATAAAAGCAATGGAATCGTGAAATTGAAAAGTTCCCACCCGGTGAAGCGGCAGAGTGACCATAAATTATTTAAAATTTTCCGCTCTGGTAAGACATTGTCACGAAAATTGGATTACATGTACAGATAAAATATTTTTACTGTTTTATTATATATAGAGAAGATTACTCATTAACTTTAACGCAGCTATTGAATCCCAAGCTCAGTAAAAAAAAGACCCCACGGGAATCAAACCAACGATGACAGCAACACGCGACTGTGTCATTTTATATACATTATTTGATTCAAAATAACTTATAAAAATCGCATTCAATAAACATATAATATACTTAGTATTAATAAACAACAATTTAAGATAAAAATCAGCTTCACGCTGCATCCCGCACAATGCAATGTAGGCAGAGGGGGGAACCTAGTGTTAAGACACTCCCCACTTTCCACCGAATTTGTCCAGGCATTGCGTATTGAGTGGCGGATAAATTTAAAATAATTTGACTATAAGCGCCAGTTGTGAGTTCGATTCCCACTAGAGATATTCTGGTATTTTCCCTTCCTGTCTCGGGAAATAAGACAAAGCGCGGCATTAAAATCCGCCATTCAACATGAAATGTCTCAAAAATTTGTCGGAAAATGGGCAACGGAGTGTCTTGACACTAGGTTCCCTCTGGCTACTCTGTGCTACAGATATGTAGTATTACTAAATGTAAAATTAAGATATTTTACATAATCATAACTGGCATAACGTGCGTTTGTGTACGGCATTAAAAGATTATAGATTCCTTACAATATAAATATTTCTGTTTTCATATTATTATATCTACATTTGATCGTTTGTTTTTATATAACTTACTGGCACACATTTATTAGTTGTGTATAATAATCTACCGAAATATTTACTGTTTCATATTTTCACGCAGGGTGAAATAGGCTGAGCTTAGTGTCACGGCTCTCAGTTCCGTAATTAACGCTAAATTTTCGAGACATTCCATGTTGAATAGCGTATCTTGACGCAGCGCTTCGATTATCAGAGGCCTGGCACTGGGCCTCGACGGCCTAAAATATGTATTTTATTATTTGAATTTCAAAATTTCCGAATGTGAATTTCGAATGTGAATTCAAATAAAGAAAATAAATAAAAATATTGACCTCTTTAAATGGCACAAGAAAATAAAATATTTTTTTTTATATATTTATTTTTATATATTATAATCTTAAGCTATTCTCAAAAATATAGATGTTATATTTTGCAATAATCAAAGGTTAAAACGCACTTGAAGCATTGACGCATACATAAATAATAATAAAGGCAATCTTTTTATTCTTGTTCTATATGGAACGCAGACCCTGGTAAGTAAGACCAGGGCCTGCCTTCCGACTGAACCTACTTAATTATGCACTATCTTGGGACAGAC
>DWGR01000769.1:0-19541 GCA_018247715.1 Heliconius burneyi
ATATATTATAAGCGACAGGCCAGTCGTGGCGCAGGGGCACAAGCGTGTGACGGCGAGTGTAACTGCGACAATTATAGGGCACTGCCTACAAAATTCGAGAATTATCTAGATTTTTTTTCGAACATGGGGTTAATGCTGGTAGTCCTATTGGCTTTTACAGCGATATCGGTTGGGTTGGGAAGAGAGTACTTTGCCCCTGAAGAAATGCGATCACTAAGTGGCTGCCTGTGAGAAAGTCAACTACTGTAAGAGCGCCCCCTGCGGGACTCGAACCTTGGCTTGCGGTCGTCGAGCGGACATGTTAATTATTTCGACCTATCGTAGAGAACTACGTAATATTAGTTTGAGGCAAAAGTATTTTCGTATTGTTCATACAAAGGAATATATTTTATTATATTTAACCTCAACTTTCACAATAAAATTTCAGATTTGAAACGCTTGAACCACATTTGTGCTACTCTTATTGATACTGCATTAGGTCCGTAAACCATCCAAATTTAATTCAAGGCGTTCGTCTCATATTTACCTTTTTTGTAAAAAAAGTTTAAAATGTATCGAATTTCTTCGTCATAATATCGTCGTTGAATAACGGCAGGAACTACTTTTTTTTTATTTATTGCATCTTAGATTTTATTATAAACAGCCAGTTAGTTACATTCAGTACAGCCAAAGAGATTTGATCACTAATATTGCTTTTGCCCCGACCTGTTATTTTCAAAGTCCACGCAAATATACGAATATAATGCATTCACTCTATAGACTTGACTTTTATTTAAAAAAAAACTATAATACTCTATATTACTTTTAATCAAAATCAAATCAGTCAATTAAGTACTAAGAGTAGTGATGTTAAGACACTCCGTTCTACACCTTCCGTCGAATTTTCGAAGCATTGCGTGTTGAGTGGCATAACTTAATGCTTCTCTTTTGCCTGGCACCAGAGCGAACAAATGAAAATGTATATAAATAACAATTCATTCCCCCGAATGGGACTAAACCCACAACCATCGCGTTACAATGATACGCGCGTGCCGCTGTTCCACGATAGCCTCAATGTATTACACCCTTAATTTAATACTCTAAAAATAAATTCATTACATTTAAATATTTTAAATTGAACTTTATAATGAGCCGTAGCTATTTTAATGAAATTTTTCTTCTGTCCAATTATTACAGAGCATTCACCCGCTTCATTGGCTCCGACCGCGGTGTAACGTTCATTAAACGTATCAAAATGTATGCCTGTAGCATTAAATGCAATACAATTTACAAGGGTTTTAATGGAGAATGGATTTTTCGTTAAAAACGAGAAATTGAAATATATATAAATTATAATGGTATAGTGTATTTTTTACCTTATTTTGCCAGCTCCATGATGTATCCTGCATGTAGTCTGGTAGGTATGGGGAGCCTAGTGTTAAAACACTCCGCTTCCCCACTTTGCCTCGACACCAGAGGGAAGATATAGAAATAATAAATATTTTATTTAATACTTTTTTAATAATAATATTACGTATATATATATTTATATTGTACCATTTTTATATAACTTGCATAGATCGAGTGATCATATTAAGTGATATTTTTATTGCATTTTCCACAGAGAAATATAATTATATATTATTTCACCAATGGTCCAAATTCGTTTATAGTTCTATGTGCAACAATGACGTATTTGTACTTAATGAAAAAATGCAAATGAACTTTTATAAATTATCTGTCAACATATGAGTATATTGACATTGACATATGTCAATGTTACACCTAATGCGGTCATATATTATATAAAACGCGATTTGTGTAAGCAATCAAATTAAATGTTTTGTTTATATTTGAAAAAAAGTAATTGTTTTTAATAAATTATACATAAACGATATATTTGATCTCTAGTACGGTCCAAACAAAATGATACTCATTCAGAACAAGCAATAATTGTTTATTTGTTTACCGTACTCGGTTTTGATTGCGCCTCTCTAATATCATAGTAACTGAAACATTATACGTTTAAATTTGGACGTTTGTATGAAATGGGAAAATATTTACATAAAATATACACAAAATATTGTTTCAGTTCTAGATCCATTTTTAGTTTAAAGCTCTATTTGAAACTAGAAATAATTTGTAGCTTCATGCTACGCTTTATCCCGTATCGTACACAGCAAGGCAGGCGAGGGATTTTAGTCAAACCACTCCGTTTCTCACGCCGTCCATTTTTTGGTACAGTATTGATTGCTAAAACTCAACTGCTTTATAATAATAACAATTAATTCTTCTGAATTCAAAATCGAACCCAATACCGTTCCGTTTGCCACGACACCATCAAGCTAGGAATACAATAAAAATATCGACGCTACATTATTTTTAAAACAGCTTCATGAGTTTTCCACAATAAGATTATCAAGAACCGAGGGTCTTCTAAAACTTTAGTACTTTGCTGGTTATTGAGAACTACCGCCAGCACCCCATTTTTAGCGCATTTAGATGTCATAGCTCGTATAGTGGGTAACTTTTCAGTACCGTCCAAACGTTAGAAGATGAAAGCAAATAGTATTATGTTATGGACTACACACGGATAATGCTTGGCTTAAAAAAATACTTTAAATTTAAATTATTAAACTGCATATGAGGTCGTTATTTATTTAACATAAATCAGATTTACTCTATATCCCGCACGCAGCAGAGTAGGCCGAAGGAACCTAGTGTGAAGACACTCCTTCCCCACTTTCTGCTGAATTCTGGAAGCACTGCATGTTGAGTGGCAGAACTGGATGACTCAACGCTGCGCTTTGCCTCTACACCAAAGCGAACATGGAAATTTATATTTAAACTCCTCTAGATATCTTATCTCCTCGAGTACGGAATGAACTGGACTTAAAGATTTATTTAAACTTATATTTTTATTCATTCGTTCTGTTTTGCCAGTTGACGGCCCAAACGCGGTGAAAAAAGGGACACTGAGTATCTTAACACTAGGTTCCCTCTACCCAACGACGATACCTACGATGTCAAACGTATTTAGAGCAATTTGTGGAGTATTAAATAATTATCTAATGCGGTTAGCTTCATGGGACATTCTATAGGTATATACTTATATATATATATATATATATATATATATATATATATATATATATATATATATGTAAAGAGAATTATATATGTATCCATATACATAAATAGAGGCCAGTCGTGGTGCAGGACCACAGTCGGTTCGATTCCCATTTGAGGAACTATATAAACACAAGATAAAAACACATATCGTCTATATGTTTCTAAATTATTTGGAAAGAGGTTATGTGTAATTGTATTGAGTAATATATATCACCCAAAACTTCAAACGAGTTTCCTTCCAGTAAGGGCCGTTGCTTACAACCAATTGACTTTTTTGCATATCATAAGTTGTCGAGTAGATTTTTAATCCGGTGATTAAAAATTTTATCCACATAATTATATTTCACATCTCCGCTCTAGTAAAAAACATGATAATGACAAAACGCGTTGATTCTGGGTTCGATTTTCACTTGAAGCAACGAATTAATTTAATTTCTTTGCGCTGGTAACAAGAAAAAGTCCGATGTTCAGTTCCTCCACTGGTGGCGGTAAACGGAGTGTCCTAACACTAGTTTCCTTCTGTCCTACTTATAAAATGAATAAGATAAATCATGGCGAGGGCTTGCGCCAATCAACACGCAATGCCTCAAGAATTCGACAGAAAATGAGGTACGGAATATCTTAATGGAAATACAACAATAGGTTCCCAGGTTCCCTTTGCCTACTCTGCGTCATACGCAATACAATGTGAAGCTAAAAAAAGCGATTACTTTTATTGCGTGTTTACGTGCAATGCTTAGGTCCGTGTGTATATATATTAATAAATGTCGTCCCTCACAACTGTTGCAACGTACACACGCTGGTGGGGGACTTTTCTATTCTCTTAAATTATCATTAAAGTTACGTCACGAGTACATTCTAGCCTCAAATAGGTGTTATACATTTCAAATTGAAATGGAAGCTGGGTTTATTTGTATTAAGTAAATATATATTTTTTTTTCTTTATAAGATTCGTCATAATTATAGTAATAATTAGTTTTACGCTATATCCCGCATTCAGCAGGATAGGCAGAGGGAAACTAGTATTAAGACACTCCGTTCCCATTTTTCCGACGTAGCGTGGCGGAACTCAGCGCCGTGTTTGGTCTCTATTCTAAAGCGAAGAAATTAAAATATAAAAATATTTAACTTCCTCAAGTAGGTATTGTACCTCAAGAGGCTATGGAAACACAGTGGGTCAATATCTAGCTGTATACGCAATGTTTGTGATTTCGATATCCACTCGGGGGAGTTAGAGTAAGGAAAAAGCGTGGCATTGAGTTATTTAACTAAACTGGATGGACACGCATCTGCATGGAGAGAGGAAAACTGATTGACTTAACATTAGAGCTAGTATTTATAAAAATCCCGCTCTCAAGACGGAGATCCAATCTTGAGATGCAGTTTTAATTCATAAATTATATGTACATCAATGAATGAAAAAGGAATTTCAAGTTCGATCTCAAACTTAAGACTGATTTATAAATAGTTATATAAATAGGGCGTAGGCTTACTTTGCCTCTCTTGTGTTATACTGATGTATATCATTTATTACACCAATTGGAAATAGTACCCACAATTATCGCGCTATATCGCGTTAGACGTTGTCCCACTTAGCCATAGATGGCAAAAAAATATATTCAAATAAATTTTCCCGTTAACTGATAAGTGCTTCTTATTAAAATATCTCAAGATCCTAAAACAATTTCCAACAAGTCTTCGAAGGGGAGACGTCGCTAAGACTTAGGTATTTGTGTTTTCCCTTATTTAATTTGACTTTTCAATTAGGCCAAAGCTTTCTGTGTCTTTTAAATCTTCTTATAAGATTGTCTAAATTAAAATGTCTAAAGTCCTACTTACTTGTATTGTCCACCGTTTCTAAATACTTTCTGTTTTGTTCCCTTAATTTTGTTAGTTAAGTCCCTTAGAAGAATTAACCGTTAGAATAAAATTGAGAAAGTGTTGAAATAATGCAGATTCATTAGGAGATCTTTAAGAAAACTTAGGACTATTAATCTCGTTATTATCTTTGTATAAAAATATCTGTGTTTATCTATGTTTTTTTTTTTCATAACACTCGAAGAAATGAAATATTTATTTAAATGTATATTTCCATCTTCGCTTTGGTGTCGAGGCAAAGGGCGGCATTGAGCTCTGCCACTCAACACACAATGCCTCCAGAATTTGGCAGAAATTGGGGAACGGAGTGTCTTATCGCAAGGTTCCCTCTGCCTACCCTGCTGAATGCGGGATACAGCATGAAGCTAATGAGTTATGATTATGGTTTTAGGATAAACATAATATAACCTGTGGATCCTCAGATATTAAACTTTCAGAATAAAATATCATGTTACTGCAATTTTTCATAGTTTTTTGCAACCTTCACGCAGTAACCCTTTTAGTGGGGCCTTTGGTGGTTAAACATTCCTACTTTTCGCAGCATTCTGGTGGCATTGTTGTGTGGTGAACTTTTCCTGATATTGGAGCGTAGAAAGGAAAATATAAAATGTGTCATTTCATCGAGTGGGAATCAAGCCCACAACCTATCGCGGTCACAGTCGCAGCCTTGTGCTCCTGCGCCATGACTGGCCTCATTATTCCTAATAAATGACATTAAAATTGTAAAAGTTAATATAAAAGAGCTTATTCTATTAATATTTATATACTAGTGTTCTAGACTTGACAATTTAAACAAGTATTAGCTACCGGAACAAACTAAGTCAATACTAGATGTAGCACTAAAGGGTTGGACAGAGCAGCATCCGGCGGAAGCGCTTGTCATTTCCGCCCGAGAATGCATGCGGTCTGTGATCCAATCTTGAGATAGATTGATTTCTGATCTTTGTTATTTGTATATACTGTAATGAACAATAGTTTGAAACATTTATTTGTATTATGATATTCGTCAGTTCAATTTGCAGATGTATGCTAATCTTCAAATATATATATTTCGTTATCTCTGTCTGGTAAAGCAAAGTGCGGAGTAAAGTTACGCGCACTAACACAAGCTTAATACAATAATTAAGATATTGCAGTTAGAAAAATACTAATACTCATTTATATAGATATAGGTATGTATGATTAATGTGTATAAATTCAAAGTAAACATTAATTTCGCGTGTAATTTCCGTTTGCCATTTTGAGATATTTTAAATAACATTTCACAATTTGAAAACGTTAGACACGCTGTATGAATATAAATCACTATATTGTAAAAATGAAAAATCCTATGTTTTATGGAGTTCATTTACATTCTATATAGAATAACATATATTTTAAGGCCAGTTGTGGCACAGGCGCACAAGTGTCTAAACGTGACTGGTTGTGGGTTCGATTGCCACCCGAGGAAGTTTAATTTTTCATATTTTCATTTCTTCCCTTTGGTGTCGAGACGCTTTCCGTCTCACAACAAGAAAAAAATGTATTAATTTTTTTATATTTTCACATCTTATATCACAAACAAACTGCGAAACTACTAAACTGATTTTGATTATGATTGCACGATAAATGCTGGACCTACTAGTTATTTTATATAATAGCGAAAAAATATTTGTTTTTGGGTCACGCTGTATTCCGCATATAGCAGGGTAAATAAAGGAAACCTGGGAATCTTCTAAAGAGATGATAACACTAAAAAAAATATAACAAATTATTGTACCGGACGGACGCAACTCGAGTGAATGAGCCGCTGACGCCCTGTACACGGTAGGTTCCGGTTCGTGGGGTACACGGAGATCGCTGAATGAAACACGATGTTATCTCAATATAACGGTCGATGACTGTCGGTTTCTTCACTTTGTCTTCTTATTTTTCTTCTTATTACTATACTGCGCTTGAGCTCACTGTCCGACCACGACCGCGCTCCTTTGCTACTGGACCTATCCGCGGAACTACGAGTATACCGTAAAGAGAGCCGCAAGCCACCGAGTCACCAAACTCACACAAGTAATTATGATATAAAGTCTCTCAATAAGTATATACAAACATTTATAACTTACATTATTTTATCTGTTACTTTACTATTTATATAGTTAATAATAATTATAACTTAATAAATCGTTAAAGGGAATTGCCTTTTATGTAATAGTGGGTGAAGATCTTTTTGACATCCCTTAATGCCATGCTTTAGCTTTTTAAGAAGGCAAACGGAACCAAAACGGAAATTTTATATTTCCATTTTCCTCACTCTGATGCCGATGCTAAGCGCGGCGTTGAGTTCTGCCACTCAACACGCAGAATTTTGCAGAAAGTGTGGAACAGAGTGTCTTAACATTGGGTTCCCTCTGCCTACCCAGCTGTTTGCGTGATAACAGCGTGAAGCTGATTTGGAATTTTACTTTTTACAATATATTATTAAGTCTGTAATTATATTAAGTAATAAAATAATATTAAATATAATGTGCAGTACATTAAATTAATCGTAGCTTGGAAATTAAAAGAGAATGAATCTAATAAACCGTTACTTTTCCAGATGAATTCCAATAACCCACTTTGGAGAGCTTCGAGATGAGAACGTACGCTAGAACTGCAGCCCAAAGTTAGTTAGGATAATAAAAGCGTCGTTTCTAAAATTAATTTGTCCGTAGCTGTACAAATTGTGGTTGAAATGAAAGAAAGAAAATTAGAAAGGGATGTAGAGTGGGGGTAACTTGTGAAAATTTCATTTTGGTCGGACAAAATAGTTAACTAAATTAAGCTCGGTGGACGTGAGGCGAGTGCCGACGGGGGCGTCTAATGAAGCGACTGGCGACTCACAAAATGACACATACTAAAAAATTATAAATAAACCATTTTATCGGCGTGCCACTGAATTTTTTATACTGTGGATGTGGAAGTTGTCGTCCCATTTGGGTGTGCTTTGGAAATTTTTTATAAGATGTTAATTTGAAATGGCTTGTTAAACGAATAATTGTTTTTTTAAAGGATTTTTTAATGTAATAAATAAATTTATTTGAAATTATCCAAATAAAAGTATTTTTCTAATTTCAATAACGTTTTGTAAATTTTGAATCCTTAGTGCTTTATAAAAAGAATAATATTTGATAAAAATCCAAAAATATTTTTTTCATAATTTTTTCAGTGGGAAGGGACGGAAGGGAAGGACAGCAAAAATTCTTCAACTGTATATAATACTTATAAGATTTACCTTTTATGCTTGCATCATATTTTTTATATAACTTTTACAATATGATGCATAATAATTTAACACACTTGGGAAGCCTAGCAGTATGTTACTACATTTTGGGCAGAGTTTCTTTTTAAAATACTCAAACTGCGGCGTTAAGTTTCGCTATCCACCTCGTAACGACTTGAACAAGCCCAAAAGTGGAGAACTGGGTAAACTTATAAAAATTTAATAAAATAAAAAAAAACATAAACGTACTAAAAGTAATATATCAACCCACATAAGAGACCTGTAACAGTTCTAGATTTTTAAACTTTTTTAACTGTAAAAGCTAAACGATGTGAAGTCTTAAAGTATATGAAGTAGTAAAGATTTGAGTCTTAAATCTCGGACTCGGTCCTATTTTGATTTATGGGAACTTAAGTGCATGATACGTTATTCCACTCGTGCTCTGTGTCGAGGGAATAGGGTAAAACAGAGCTTACAAACTTTGTCCATCTAAAAAAAAGCATAATGTTGTAGCAATTAGTTTGTTTCTATTATAATTTAATATTTATAGATCTTCTTCTTCAGATTCACCCAGTAATCCCGCATATGGCATAGTAGACTGAGAGCTTGGGCACTTTGTGTCAAAATACTCCATTCCCATTAAGATACTCTCGTTCCCCATTTTCCGCCGAATTCTAGAGGCATTGCGTGTTGAGCGGCGGAATTCAACGTCCCAATTTTAATAGCCGGTAATTGATTTTATTGGAATTTTGAGATATCTTTTGTTGTTGTTCTTTTTTATGGCGTTTCAAGTAGTTATTAACTCATATAATTCGGTTGTACTTAGTTTTAAATTAAAATACAAATCCAAAGTATATATAAACCCAAAACTCCCTCCCCACCATGGAATCTAACATCAATTTCACTTTACCAAGCCCCACGAATCTATCAAATATTAAAATTACGTAGTCTGTTTGTACAATATCCGGTTTTAAAAATTCAAACGCTGCAATCAGCAGGAAGTGACGTGTCAAAGTGGCGCGCAATGAAACGACATTCCATTCACTCAAACGTGCCCAACCGACGTGCCAACCTGTGACAGGACATTTTACATTTTATTTTCATGGTTTACTCTATTGGAATAGAATTCTATTGGTTAGTTATTTTTGTACTTTATTCTGTGTAACGTGAAAAAATAGATGCTCGTTGTAAGTGGTTTTTTTTTATAAAAAAAATTGTTTTAGTTTGCGTGTAAAAATATTATAAAAACATAAATTTTGAATAGATCTCATATTTGGTGTAGGTTACACTAATACAAATAAATTTTAAAAAGACCTATAGATTGTGTGGCCTATAAATAAAAGGCCTATAGATGTGCTGAAAATTTGAAAATTTTCGGTTTCTAGGTGGAGTTTTTAGGTTGCAGCGCAGCGGCACAAGGGTGTGACTTCTTGCGCTGCAAAATTGACTAGTTGTGGGTTCGATCCCCACTCGAAGAAGTGAAATATTTATTTATGTTTATATTTCCATTTTTTTCGCTCTGGTGTCAAGGCAAAAAGCGCGGCGTTGAGTTCTGCCACTCAACACGTAATGCCTCCAGAACTCGGCAGAAAGTGGGGAACGCAGTGTCTTAACACTAGGTTCCCTCTATCTACCCTGTTATGTGCGGGATACAGCATGAAGCTAAAAAAAATTAACTAGCTGATATAAAGTGGTTGATCTACAAAAGTTGTCAGTACATATTTTTTACAACAATTACTATATTTGAGATATAGCAATTTTAATACAGTTTTGATAATAGCATTATAAATAATAATACTTAATAAATATATTTTTAGGTTCATCCCTAAGAAATGTGTCAGAAGATATTGTCTTTTTTTATTTCGTAAACGATATAAATCCGATGATACAAACTAATCTTAACTTTTATTAAATGGACTGAATCGGTTGTATTTCAACACAACTTTTGATTAGGTCAGATGCTGTTAAACTTTTTAAGATTTTTCTTCATAATTTGTCATAAGTGGCACAAGGTATGACTGTAACGCGACGGTTGAGGGATCGATCCCCACTCGAGGAAGTGAAATATTTATTAACGTTTATATTTCCATTTCTTCGCTCTGGTGTCGAGGCAGATGTGTGGCGTTGATTTCTGCCTCTTATCACGCAATTAGTCCACAATGCGGCAGAAAGTGGGGAACAGAGTGTCTTAACACTAGGTTCTCTCTGTCTACCCTGCTATGTGGGGGATACAGCGAGTAACTGTTTCTTTTATATTTTTTATAAATAAAAAATAATATGGTGAACGTCGGGAGTGTCTTGAAACTAGGTTGCCTACCTTGCTGAATAGAGGACAGTCGTGGTGTAAAGGCACAAGCGTGTGACTTTTAATGCGACAGGCTGTGAGATTCAACTCTTACTCAACGCATGCACTGCCTCCAGAATTGACGGAAGATGGGGAACGGGCATGCTTAATACTCGGTTCCCTCTGCCTACCCTGATTTGTGCTATATGCACAAAGTAAAATTTTATTATAATAAAAAATAAATTGTCGCCTGCAACTGTATGCGTTAATTTAAAGATGTAAAATGTAGAATACCGTTTAAAAATCGTTCCCGTAAAAAAATTGAGATATCTTTTGGTACTACGCTTAACTTAACTGCATGTAAAATTTAATTTATTTCTTTTACTAGCTATCAGTAACTCAGTGACGGAAATGTTTTATAAATATAAAGATATATAATATCTTATCTATAGAATAGAAGATAAAAATGAATACATAGATTTATTATAAGATTTTAATGAAAGTAACTTATTAGTTTTTTCTTTACTTCAGTTTTAATCAATTTAAAACAATGATTTACTACGAACATGTAACATTTAAGAAGCCCTGGTCAAACCAATATCCCATAGACCTGTTTTCCTTGAACTGCTCTTACTTTCGTTTGCTTATTGTGAGCTGGAAATCTTTGGAGGAACTCGATCATAACTAATAGACACGTACACCCTGAGGAGTCCAACAACCGTACAAATGAACAGAATATTATCAATCATATAAATTATATTTTGCTTTGTTATTATTTAAAGAATTAAATGTGCAGAAAACACTTTCCCATTTTTTTGATGATTTTGGACGTATTTTTTTAAATGTTTGGAAAAATATATAATTAATATGATAAATATTGTATATTCAATACCATATACGAGTATGTGGATTTATTATAATTTTTTGAAACAACAGGCAAATGTTTTCTTAAAGGGCACTAAATGGTACTAGTAAACGAAATATAACCAATCATATAATTTAGGGCTTAGCCTTTTTAGGGTTCCATACCTCAAAAGGTAAAAACGGATTTGGTACAGGATAACGTTGTGAAACATTTATATGTCGATTTTGCTGCGTTTTGCATGAAATAGGCCTCGTGATCATAACTTATATGGTGCTTCTCGTAGATCCACATTTACAAAATTTGGTACGAAGTGAGATCTCACAATACAAATAAGGAAATAAATCCGAAAAGTAAAAAAATATCAGAATATCTTTAAACTTAATTGTGTCAGTTTTTATAACTTGTATTTTTCATTGATTTACATTGGGCGAGTCCGACTCACACTTGACCAGCTTTTTTTGTTTTAAAAAGATTATAACGCAATGGTTTCGTTCATTTGAATTCTCAAAAAGATAGATACTATATATAATGATATTTATTATCCTTTATTCGAATCCGAATAAGAAAGTGACCATTCAAATAGAAAAAAAACACTATGTTCTATTTCCGACCAAATTATTTGACTATAACCTAAACTCGTAAAGGAAATTACAAAAATCTACTGCACAATGTTCACTGACCATAATAAATCAGACCGGGAACGCAATAAGCAAAATAGCATTTTCTAAGGGCGAGGGCCACTCTGTCATTAGTACAATCTTTTGAATGGTACCCTAGCCGCATTTGTAGCTATAAATATGTAATTCCACTATTACCATTTGTCACGTCAGTGCCAATGTATATTTCTTTGGTGTGGTATGTAAAATTACCTGAAAATCAGAAATAAATATTTAGTTACTATACATAAATGCTTTAATGTTATTGATAAATATTTTATAGGTAATGACGCTTTATCTTTAGCAGATTTATCTTTAGATGAAAAGTCAAACGCCGTAGCGTTTTGAGACCGTAGTCTCAGCAAATCTCTTACGCCTCGTTCACTATCATTAACCACTTCATACATTCATGTTAACACATTTCGAGGAATGGACTGAGAGAACTTATAGAATAATCCCGTAAATAGCAGTATAGGCAGAGGAGAGAGACATTATACTCATTAACCAGTTTCCGAATTTCTCAGAAATTTTCCGAAGTTTCCCAAATTTTCTGAATTCTTTAAGGCATTTCATTTTGAGTGGCGCAATTTAACACTGGGCTTTTACCATGGAATCAGAGCGAAGAAGGAAAATTTTTATGAATAATAATTCATTTCTCCGAGTGAGGTCGAGTCCACAACTGGCTTTCAATCACACCTTTGTGCCCCTGCGTCACGACTGAGTAAGGCCACAAACAAACATTTAAATACGATTTTTTTTGTTTTAATTGCATAAAAAATGCTAGATAAGAAAAAACTAAAGCCTAAGTCCATATCGAGGCTTAGACTAAACAAGAATCAACTATATGTTGAAATTTCTCATTGAAATCGGTTCAATACAAAGACGGTTTTACTGCCTATTGGCAACACGAGGTCAAGCAACGATCAGAAGCTGTAAAAGCCTTTACGACAAATAAAACCAGGGTCGGGTTTAAGTATGATTACAATATACGAGTATATCTAGTTCTAATAGATCATGCTGAGGTATCATACTGGTTAGTGGGATCGAGTACGCGTCGTTTTAGTAAATGACCCTCGTATGGGGTTAGCGTTTGATTTATTTATTTCTTTTACTAGCTTTGTATAGTGACTTTGGCTATGTCAAATTAAGAATGAAGTAGTGGGATCAATAAAAAATCTGCTCCTTCATTCTCTACTAAAATTCTTTGATTTCTTTGATTGTATTATAAGAATTAAGCAGAATTCGAAAAAAATTGTGGTTTACATAATTATTTTATAAGCGTCATGGCACAGGAGCATAAGCGTGTGACAGTAAACGAGACAGGTCGTGGGTTCGATTCACTTTCGAAGAAATGCAATGTTGGTGGTGTGGTGTTCAGGAATAGCAATATTGAATTCTGACATTCTGGCATTCAATACGCAATTCCTTCAGGATTCTGTGGAAAATAACGAATGGAAGTGTCGTGTATCGAACCGGAGTGTCTAAACACTATGCTTCTCATGTTTCCCTCTGACTATATGTGGTATAATAAACACACTGAAATAATTTCGATAGCAACTCAAAGGAATAAAAATATAAAAATTTGATTCAAAGCTCGAAAAAGTTTGTTTTTAAATTTCTGCGCTTACAGTTCATGCGCAAAACGAGTGTAAATAACAACTTTTATTCTTGATTCATTCGAGAACTTTTATTGTAAAACTCGGCATCGTAAAAAAGAATTAGTCACTCACAATGCTTAAAGCGGAGACAAAAAAATATTTTATAACACTTAAGTTCATAAAAAAAGTTTCCAATTTAAGAACAAGCAGATTCCATCCGTTTTATAAAGCCGTAAAAAAATACCTTGTAATTTTATATACGGTGGGTGAAAGTTGTGACGATGACAAACTGTTCCAAGGTACTCTCGGCTCGCATTTTTGCAAAACAAAATCCAAGTTGAAAATCGCAGGAGATGAGACTAAAATAATTTACGGGTACAAGTTTCAAAATGCCATTTCCATGTATTTGTGCCATAAATCTCCATACAGCCGCGGGTAATGGTGTTTGCGACTTTGACATCGTTGATTGCGCTGATCGTCACGTGGACGACATAGACGGTTGATGCTAACTGAACAGTCCGCGTGCCATTTAAAGGATTTAGAAAGTCATACTAAAGAATTTTTGCTATGGTGATTCCTGATATGTGTACTAGTTGTCAGTCTAAGGATCTGTCAGCCATCTTCAAATTCCATCATCAGACCATGGTGGGTACCATCCCATTAAGGCACTACCGTTGCCCATTTTACGTCGAATTTTGGAGGCATTGCGTGTCCAAACCAGAGTGAAGAAATGAAAATATGAAATGTTTCATTTCCTCGAGTGGAATATGTATGTCGCATATACGCTCTTGGACCCTTGGGCCAAGACGTGTCTCTATATATTTATTTGTATTATATATGCTTATTATAGAGAGAAGTATTTGTTAATATCAGCTTTACGCTAAATCCTACATACAACAAGGCGAGGGAGGGCAAGGGAACCTAATGTTACGATACTTTCCGACGAATTTGTCGAGGCTTTGCGTGTTGAGGAGTCGATAAATAAAAAAGATAATACTTCTATGAAATATGTACATATTCTATGTTAGTAATATGCCAACGTCAAAGGACCCTTTGTTGATTAAAATTGAATGCGGACAAAATCATAATAATAATGCGGGTTCTTGTAATTGTAAATTGTACTGTTTACATTTATAGGGATACTCAGTTTGTTATATTTTGTTTTATAGTCATATTTTTATTTAGGAAAGGTGCGGGATAATTTTGAGTTTGTTTGTTTCCTTTTTTACTAATATTTATTAAATGCGGGAAAAGCGTGAAGCCTTTTTAAGTTGTATTTTATTGAATTAAACGTGCAAAGCCTATAAATAAATCATTACCTTTTATATTTTCAGGAGAAATCTATAATTAATATTAAAAAAATGTAATAGTTTACCATTGTAATATATAGTCATATTGTTTACCTGCTGGGTGGTTTGTCTTAGTTGATAACTTTTTATTTAGTCTAGTTTAGTTTTTCATGAGGGGAAAAATAAATGATTTGTTATATTGAATCTTAGTTTTATTACAGGCAGACATAGGCCCACGTGGCGCAAGGGCACAAGCGTACCAGTGTTAACGCTACGGCTGTGGGTTCGATTCCCAACCGGGGAATGATATATTTAATATATTCATTTCCTCGCTCCGGTAATGAGGTACAGCGCGACGCTGAGGTACTCCATTTAACTCACAATGCTTCAAAAATATGGTGGAAAGTAGGGAACGAACGAATGGAGAATGGAGTTTCTTAACACTGGAGTCCCAGGTTCCCAGGCAGCTAGACTGACAGACGGATAGCGCATAGTAATCGGGTCCCGTTTCATCATTAAAATACGGAACCCTATGTGATGGGTAAATCTAATATTGTAATATTTTTTTATCTTTACGCTGTATCCCGCGCATAGCAAGATAGGTAGAGGAAAGCTGGAAAATTTGTTTTAGGATATTCCATTCCCATTAAGATACTAAACCTTACCCCGAGTAGAAATCGAACCTACAACCGTCGTGCTTACAGTCGCACGCTTGTGCCCTTGCGGCACGACGGCGTCTGTCACAGTCACATGTTAAGACTTATCAACTTTTATTCTTTACGTAACGCGTCTTATACTTCTAGGATACATTTTACGACTTCTGAAATATTATTAACTATTTTATGGATCATGTTTTATTATTTTATTACCTCTAGCGGAAAGTGAAGAGTTATACAAAATACAGTTCAGTACATTCGAAGATTAGCGTGACGTGAGCATATGGTCACGCTAATCTTTGAATCTCTCTGTATGTGTATACACACAGACAGACAGACAAGAAATTAAAAAAAAAGAAATTCAAAAAGTATTTTTTTTATTAACCACAGTTGTTTCGGAACAAATTTGAGGTCATAATTAGTATGTAACCAGCAGTGTAACGTGCTCTTGACGTGACGACGAGTTATGAGCTTTTGGTGTGATTTAAATTCGCCCTTCTGCACGCTGTGAACATTTTTACTACCATTGATCTTAATTATTAAGCTGGATTTCTTTATTACTTAAAATATTAGAAAGTATTTTATTACTTTTTCCCGACTGTTAAAGAAGGGTCATGTTTGCCGCGTATCTTGTATGTATGTATGTAATATTCTTTATGACCTCATATCTCCAGAACCGCTGCACGGATTTACATAATTGAGATATCGTTAGATTCGTTTTAGCACCCTAAGTGTTCTTAGACGGGTAATATTAAAAAAATCACGGCGGCTGTGGGACGCCATTTTACTTAGTGATAAGAAAATGTTTGGTTTCGAATACCACAATATGGGTATCGAATTCAAGAGCTCAATGCGAGGATTTCAAAAAGGTATATCATGATTACCATTACTATAATGACTCCTAACTAAAAAGTGAGTTTTATGCAGTTGGGGTTTTTGTTTTTTCAAATATTTTTATTTTAAGTTGTGTAATGCGCTAATCTACTGTATTTTGAAATTAAGTATGTTTAGCTTTGATTTTTTCATGTAATATAACTTTTTGATCTAGCAACAACATAAATATTATTATTTTGTTGAGTGTTGGAACTCAACGCCGGGCTTTTCGCTTGGTGCCAGAGTGTAAAAATAAAAATATTGATAAATAATGATTCATTCCCGAGTGGGGATCGAACTAAAAACCGTCGCGTTACAGTCACCTTGTGCTTATATATATAAAATAAGTTTAATTTCAATATATTTATATTGAAATTCAACTTATTTTGCCTTTAAATTAAAATTTCAATATACGTAATTAAAATGTTAGCTCATTACATTAAACTAAGAATAATGAGAATCCCTGTCTTAGGAGATTATTGTGTAATAAGGGGATCTTCCGTCACTGTCAGTTGTAAAATACCTAAAGGATTCGTTTGAATACAATATTGTAGGAAACCTTAATTATTAGTAACATATAGTATTTGGGATACGTTGTTTGACTGTATACGTGATGGTTGTGGATTCGTTTCCGAAGAATTATTATTTAAATACCATGCCATTTAATAAATTAAAATAAATCAGCTTCACGGTGTATCCCTCACACGACAGGGTAGGCAGAGGGAACCTAGTGTTAAGACACTGTGTTCCCCCTATTCTGCCGAATTCTGAAGGCATTGCACGTTGAGTGGCAGAATTCAATGCCGCGCTTTGCCTCGACACCAGGGCGAAGAAATGGAAATATAGATGTAAATAAATGTTTCACTTCTTCGAGGAGATGCGTGAAGCATACATTTTTTTTATCGACCTTTATCGACCGAGGTAAACGGAAGTCTAGTGGGTGTAATATTTATCTCAATTTTTGTCAAATGAAGAAAAATCATTTAAATTCAACAATCTTCAATTTGTGTAGTGGTCTACTAATTAAGCACTTACTTTGATTTGTTCCTTTTGTTTCATTTACAAATTGAATGTCTTTGTTAGAACAGTTTTTCATACGATATTAAATATAGGTATATGATTTTTTTTATTACTATTACTAGTTATTGTTCTTGTATTATAAGTTTATTTAAATATATATATATTAAAAAAATGGTATTTTTGTGAATGAATGTATTTTTATTTGATTATTTGTCGATAAAAGGTAGTTGTCGATAACGATTAAAGGTAGCACAGCGAATGACTGTAATCGCGGTCATATTATTTTAGTTTCGCTGTTGTAACAAATCAAAGCGCGTTATTGAGTTCCGCCACTCAATACGCTACGTCTCAAATATTGGGCGGAAAATGGGAAACGGAGTGTTATATGTAGATTCCCTCTGTGTATACTGCTATATGCGGAATACAGCGTGTATCTTTAATATATAGAACAATTAGCTTCACGCTGTATCCCGCACATACAAAGATAGGCAGAGGAAACCTAGTTTTAGGAAAACAGAACTCAACGCTGAACCTTTATTGGTGGCAGAGCAAAAAAAAAACAATATTAAATATTTAATCTCCGTGATCGACCCCACAACCTGTCGCAGATATAGTCACGCACTCCCGGCCACACTATAATATCTTACTATCCAGTAAGACAGACCTCAACGATATTTTCAGTACCTCTAGCATTTCCTGTCTGTTGCCACTTGCAACGTAGTTTTCAGATAAGAAGATTTACCAAAGCATTGTACCTCCTTTGTAGCGCTGACGATGTCTTGCGTTAATCGTATTGTGGTGCTGGTTTCGTGCAGCTTGTGCCTTACAAGGGAGTTAAGTGTTTTATTTTCATTTATTCAATATTAAAGCTGCTTCTGTAAGTAATGCAATCGTTGATACAATTTCTAAATATATACAGAGGAGGCTCTATTTTAAAAAAGACTAGAGAAATTTAAAAACTTGTATCCAAAAAAATAAAATATATTTACATGCTTATATAGTTAACTAATTATTTAGCTATCTAGGTTTATCTTAAGTATGTCTAGGTCCACCATGCCTTAGAGCATAGAAGAGCGCCAGTCGTGGCGCAGGGGCACAGAATGTGACTATAAAGCCGACTAGTTGTGGGTTCGAGTCCCACTCTAGGAGATGAAATATTTATTTAAATTTATATTTCCATTTTCTTCGTTCTGGTGTCGAGACAAAGCGCGTTGTATTTTCCGTTGGTCTACAATAATGAAATTGTTACACAACCCTCATTCATAAACTCATCAGAGTTCGTCTTATTATTATTCCTTGAACTGGAAACAAGACGAAGCTTGCTAAGCTTCGTAAGTCGTAAGTTCTGCTACTTAACATGCAATATCACGGAAATTTGTCGGTACGTAAAGAACGGAGAGTCTTAACACTAGCAGCAGGTAGCAGGTACGTGTGATACAGCGTGACATTAATAAAATAAAATGTAAGATTCAATTCACGTATATTTATAAAAGTTGTATACCAGATAACTTTTTATCACATTCTAATCTCATATCCGTTCCGTATTTCATATAAAAAATGACGCCATACTCAACCCAAACTCATTTTCCATACGTTAAACATGAAAATGCTAACAAGTAATCAAATTCTCTTTGACAGCCGCTCGAACGTTTCACCCACGACGTATTATATTGATAAATCAAAAGCGTGTAAATAAATTCACGAGATTGCCTATCTTCGTCATTAGGCTGAATCAACTGGAAAAAAAAACTCGAAGAAACTGGGGGTCATCAACAGAGCGAGACGGTACTTTACGCCAAAACACCGTTT
Source organism: Heliconius burneyi (assembly GCA_018247715.1). Taxonomy (NCBI): domain Eukaryota; kingdom Metazoa; phylum Arthropoda; class Insecta; order Lepidoptera; family Nymphalidae; genus Heliconius; species Heliconius burneyi. The sequence continues at coordinate 19,275 of DWGR01000769.1, forward strand.
GGCTCTATATAGGGCCCAGGTTCGGCCTCACATGGAGTACTGTTCTCATCTCTGGGCCGGTGCACCCCAGTATCAGCTTGACCCATTTGACCGCATACAACGTCGAGCCGTTCGAATCATTAGGGATCCAATGTGCTGTAAAAGGCTTGACACTTTGGCTTTGCGTAGAGACGTCTCCTCGCTGTGCGTTTTCTATCGCATTTATCATGGGGAGTGTTCTGAAGAACTGTTTGATCTGTTACCTGCCGCCGAATTTTCCAACCGCAC
>DWGR01000770.1:0-19536 GCA_018247715.1 Heliconius burneyi
GTTTGTGCGAAAACAATTCTGCAGCATCAATTTTAAATGATACTTTCTAAGTGCGTGTGATAGTTTAACCGCCCAATTAGAAAAGGCCTCGACGACTATATTATACAATATAAATGTAACATTTTATATGTGACGCCAGGCCTACTTCGGTGGTCTCGCGCGCTGCGAAGCCGAGAGCAGCGGCTGGTGGGAGCCTGCGGAGCTGGTGTGCGGCGCGTGCAGCGACGTCGCCGGCGCACGCACCTGCCCCAAGCACGGCGCTGACTTCCTCGAGTACAAGTGCCGTTACTGCTGCTCTGTTAGTGTCACCTTTAGATCCATATACAGATACACCCCATACACATCTACGAGTATATGCAATCAACTATTATGTAGCAGGGATGTTACGGACACCATATTGGCGTTTGCCACTACCGATATTTAAAATAAGTGTAAAAACAATAAGTCAAATATGTTATAATAATATAGTTATTATTATGTTATCCTCCATTAGTATGCAGGGTAGCTGTGAGTATGTGTAATAATTAAATTGTAACTTTGACATTAATAAGAGTAACTGTTAAGTTTCTTATTGGTTCGTCTCGTTGTTAGTTTTGAATTCTTTTGACAATTGGGTTCGGATCAGCCAGGAAAAGCAAAAACTATTGATTTAGATTCCGCTCATATCCGAATATGCCGGATTCGGTTAAGTTTGCGGTTAGTTTAGAAGTAATTGTTTTTTTATTTTATTTTGTATATTTTATAGATTCCGTTAAGGTTATAGAGCTCCGTAACATCCTTGATAAATAGATCCGTGCAGTGCTACCATCACTGTACGGATTAATGATGATTTTATGCTTATATGAAGACATGCGTGGAAGATATATGGCAAGATTTAAGAGAAATTGAGAAAGTTGCTTAAAATTTAGCATGAACATTTAAAAAATCGTAGAATCTGTTAAACATTTTATTAATAATAGGAAATAAATTTAACAAATTAATATATGTATATTTAGTAATTTGTTGAAAATAAACTGAACATAAATACTTTTTCTGCACAGAAAATTGAAATAATATTAAATTTACCTTCATCCACTAATGTCTTTAAATATATTAAACTAACTAGTAGCCCACTCCCGCTTTCGCTCGCTTCGTCCTCTTTTGTTTCAAACTTTCTTCATAATTTTAAAGACAATATCTACACATGAAAAACTAAAGTTTCAGTCGATTTAATAAAATAGTTACTTGTAACGCCAAACTACAATAGTGAAAACGGCGCTTACATCGGTTGAACCATTTCTGAAATTAGCGTGTACAAAGGCGTGATAGTTTGAAAAATATTATTTTAAGTTCTATTACATTGATACATGGCTGAATAACAGATTTTCTCATGTATCTTCCATGTACAGATAGAGATCAGCTACAATTTTATTATATGTATAGATGATAATGATTTTGATTCATTCATCAATTAAAAACCATTATATCCATCCTGGTCACAACATATACCTCGAAAATGTATTTGTGCATTTATATTACATATGCATTATGCATAGATTAACTCTCCTATTAGAACCTTTTTTATTGAAATATTTTTTCTTAATGTGTTATGAAGCACTGTTGTTTATGTTTATTCTACAATGCATGCAGAGTAGAACGTTTAATACATCTGCTATGTTACACCTAGAGTTCTTAATAAAAGTAAACTTAAAAATAAAACAATGTGGTTTCAATTAACAGGTAGCGGTATTTTTCTGTTTTGGCACTTCCCACTTCTGTAACGCATGCCACGACGATTTCCAACGAGTCACTAATATACCGCGACATCTATTACCACAGTGTCCCGCCGGTACGTATGTTATTAGCACTGTTGTATGCGATTTGTACTTGTACTTGCTCTCTATATTGTCATCTATATTGTTTGTATTAATGGTATAGTTCTGCACGTAAGTACGTATATGTTTTAGTAAATTTATGAACAAAATATTTAAATCTGTTTAGATGTATACCTAACATTCAAAAAGTGTTTATTGTTTGTATATGAATATACGATTTTGTAGTTTAATAAAAAAAGACAAAATGACCATAAATAGTAATTTAGTAATATTGGAAATTAAAAAACGTGACTAAATTATTCATAAAACATACTTTCCAGGTCCCAAAGGTGAGCAGCTCCCTGGCTCGTCCGATGAGTGTCCCCTCCACGTGCAGCACCCCCCCACTGGGGAAGAGTTCGCGCTCGGCTGCGGCGTCTGTAGACACGCGCACGCCTTCTGAACCATCTAACACTAAATACGGGTATACAGTACAGCGTCGATCAACCGTACGGCCGCTTATCGGCCCGCCCAACTCGCGCATTCTTCGCGCGTTTTAATATATTTGTTTGTATGTAGTATGTTTTGTCGCAAGACTGTACTTTATAATTTATTACTATTTGTCATTCTTACCACTAGGTTTTCTCTGACAACCTTGCTGTATAGCATTTCTGCCAATCAGTTCGGATAATCGACGCTCTACTGTATTTTAATTTAACTTAGTAACAAAAAAATAAACCAAATGTCGTTATTATTTGTTTTCAATTTTTTCTGATGTTTGGACAGGGTTATGAAATTATATAGGCTAAACAGGAGCATGAGTGTGCAATTTTTGTACCAATAACATTGTACAATATTTTTCAGTTCAAGATGTGTGAAATTTTCAACAGTATATCACACGGCCATAGCAAATAAGCAATAATTATAATATAAGTATTACTTAACGGCGTCGTAATAAAGAAGCAAACGTGTATATTTTAATTATACATAACTGGATTATATTTTAACGAGGACATACAGAGACTTTAGAACACATTGACGGCAATACAAAATTGCAACTTTTTCAAACTACTTACTTTCCAATTTACTTTAGTGCTTTAAATGCTTTTAGCTCCTAGCGACCGAATTCCACTGAATAGGGCTTCAATATTGGACTAAACGTGTAAAGTTTTTAAAGATATAGAAATATATATTTCAAATAATGGATTTCATTTGAACGAGTATGGACTAAGCAATTAACTAATAAATAAACTAGCGAAACCTCATCGCTTTTAGTATGCAAATTTTACAGAGTTGGAATTTTTGGAAATGTATACTGTATTTTAGGTAAAATTAACTTTTTATCTATTATCGGCTATCGTATGCACTTCTGGTAAAAAAACAAAGAGTAAAATTTTATGAAATTTAATTTAAAGTCCGATTATATTTTATTAATATTTATATATTGGTATCTTTAAGTCGTTTTTTTATTTAGAAAGAATAAGAGTTGTAAAAAATAAGTAGACATTATAACAAAAAACACTCTAAAGAAAGATAAGTTGACATATCTTTTTCTACATGCACCGCGATGGCTTTTAAATTAAAATAGTTAATTAAAGTTCTCGGATTCAAAATAATTTATTATTATTAAGTAGAAAGATGTATAAGCAAAAGACTAATAAAACGATTCATATAAAATAGATGCAACATAAAAAATTACAGCAATAAAACCATTGATGACTAAACAACTTAGAATATATTTTTGGCACGCTTATAGCAATGAGCACTGAGCAAAGAGGACATAGGTGTTTCATTTCGATCTCACCTTATAAATTAAAGTACCTTCTTATTTTCTATGCTCAATTCATACCATTAGTTACATTCATAAATTTATAATATTTTTTGGAGGTCACCGATATACAAGCTATAAATTCTCGCTTTGTTTATTCCATGGGTCAAAAAGATAATGAAGCAAACGCGTATATTTTAATTATACATAGCTGGATTATATCTCAATGAGGATATACAGAGACTTCAGAAAACATTGACGGCAATACAAAATTGCTATTTTTCCAACTATTCAATTTATTTTGTGCTTCAAATGCTTTTAGCTCCCAATGACCGAATTCTATTGAATAGGGCTTCAATATTTTTGTTTATAACATGGGTGAAAAAGATAACGAAGCAGACAAAACATTGAAACTTGATAAAAATTAATATATTGATTATTATCCTTTAGTAGGTGCTCCTACAATTTTCAAGACCATACGTTTTTAATTTACATACATACATGTTGAATTAAGACAGTTTTAAGTATTACTGTATATCATTATTATAACATCGTAGCTGTAATAGAAAGTATAGTGGACGTTGTAATTTCTTATAGTCTTGTTTAGAATTAATTTAACTGATTTGAATGTTATTTAATTTAAGAATATTAAATTGCCTACTTGTCTATTTGTTTAAATATATTTATTTGATCTCAGCTATGGTAAACCGCTAATATTGGAAATAAAAATTGTTTTAACGTTGCATTTAAAAAATAATTCATGCATTTGGCATTTAGTGAGATTTTTATGTTAGTTAAATAATAATTATTATTAAATTACTAAGTTTTTATAATTTATATAATAATTTATACTTTATTAAATTTATTTTTATCTTTAGATCTAACCACCATATGTTACAACAGGAACATCACCATAATTTTATTATATACAGACCCATTTTGAAATATAAACTAATTATTATATATGTTATTGGTGAAGGATATCTGAAATACAAACATATTTTTTATGATTCTAAATTAATGGTGATGTTTGAGGGATCCAACTAAATTATTTAGCATTTTGTTATATATTTTTCTTAGTCTCTTCGTGTCGTACATTTTATATTTAATCGGATGTCATAACATTATACACATAAACAAATGTAATAGGTGTTGTAACAGTTTCAATATCGATGTCTCCACGATAGTTTCAGATGTGTCAATAATATCTCCATGGAAAATGGAAACTAGCAAATAGAAATTTGGTACGTTTATATAATGCAAGACAGCTTATTCGATTTTAAGTCGCTATTTCGAAGAGACATCACCTGGCTTAATTATTGTGTAAAAAAGAAAAAGCAATAAATTATTTTGTAAAATTTGGAGAAATTATTGAGACAGTCTTAGTATAATATTAATAATAATTATCATCATTACTCAGTCAATGTAACTATGGAAAAATGTCTCCTTATTCTGTCTCTTGTGGATTTATCGCAGTGTTTGCTGGGATGCGGAAAAAGTTCTTCCTATAATAATACCCTCTGAACTCTATCAATTGTATTTTCTGAGTTCTATTACTCAATATTATATATATATACAAAAAGAAGAGAAAAAATAATTCTTGGTGAATTTTGTAAAATTATTTTAGTATTCACACTAAAAAAACCTATATATATATATATATATATATATATATATATATATATATATATATATATATATATATATATATGTTCTACTATTACTATATTGAATGCACCTTAGTCTTCTACATATAGGTTATTAACTAGGTAAGAATTTTTTCAATAAAGCTTACAAAATATTTTTCTTTTTATTTTTAACCCCTTTTTAACTTCAGACGCTTTATTGTGAAAGAACGCTTTTCACTATCTAATGTATTAAATATAATTCCTATGCCTTTAATATAATTCCATATATCTGAAAAATGCATACCAACTGCACCTAAGAGCAGACCTGAGCACTTTCTAAACGAAAACTCTAAGGAAGTTAGTTTCTTGGCTTAGCTTTTAATGTTATTTTATAATAATGTTAATTGTTCCACTCTTTAAAATAAAAACTCAAGTTGAGTTTCTGCAATACATACAGTTTATTTTAAATTTTATTTCCATTTTGAAGATACATAATTAAAAAAATAACCTCACCTGCAATAAATACAGAAAACAACATTAAAAGCTTTTATTCCAGGTGATTTGTTAATTGTTATTTTTATAACAATTTAATATTTTACATTACAACTGACATTGCAGACATTGGGAACACGACATATTCAAATTTAAGAAAAATGACGCTTCGAGTAAATGACGACGAGTTTCTCTTCATCTGACTCCTGGTCAGGAAACAGCAGGCCAGGGCGATGTGTCCATAGGCTGTGGTATCTCTCGGCATCCATTACTATGGCATGCGTCCTTGTGGTTTTGGCCTTGGAGCCAAGGGGGAATGGGGTTTAACTTTCGGGGTTAAACAGGGTAAGGGAAAAAATATGTGAAAGGATGAGCTTTATGCCAGCCTGGGCGGTTCAACCCAGCCAGGTGAGACTCACGGTTCCCCGTTAGAGGCCCAGCTTAGGCGACCAGCGACCGAGGGGGTAGCTCAGGAATCGGAATTTGGAGAGGTAAGGATATCCCTTGGTAGGCGTCTCCTGTCTGGAGGTCTGGTGTGCTATGGCGCGATGTCGATTAGGTGCGGATGGTCCGATGTATCGGCGCGACGGAACGCATTAGATGCGAGTCGGCCGATATGAGTAAATGAGGATTGTTATTTTTCTTATATATAGTGTCGCACACGGTAAAGGTGCGAGCTGACACTAGTGTAGTATTTTTTTTTCAGCTTCACGCAGAGAAAACCTAATGTTAAGAAATAAAAATATAAATATTTCAATTCTTCGGGTGAAAATCGAACTCTAAATCACACTTTTTAGTATTCTATAAATTGAAATTTAATTTAATTTGAAGTTAATTTATAGTTGAACAGTTATACAATTGACCTCACGGTCACGGCTGTGGCAGGCGGCCAGCGGGACACCCGACATAGCCTTGCTTTATTCTGCATCAAAACGTGTATGCTATATCCCTACTCTTTAACCACTTCTTTTACTCTTTTCTTCTTTTATATTTTAGATAAGGCTTTATATGTAAATTTTTCCTCTTTTATTGACATTAATAAATCGTTTCTTGGGTGCAATGCTATGTTAATTATATCAGTTTATGATAATTAAAATGTAAATGTATGCGGAAAGACTATATATACTAATGAATAATTTTAATTGTGTTTTCCGCAATATTTAAAATGTGCCAATACGACATTGTTTCACCAGATCAGTGATATGTATATTCATCCTAATTTTTATATAAGAAACATTGTTGATAAGGTAAGTGCATTGTTATTTATGTTTATTGTATTTAAATTTAAAGAATAATTTTGTTCAAACAATAAATGAATAAAATAATTACGTAATTCAATTCGAAGAATTTTATGAAATTTACTTATAAGTTTAACCTTTGCTTTATTCTTTCCCCACTCTTTCGTTTTTTCAACTTTTTTTCAAATAGTTTTAGAGAGAAAAACTTAATCACGACCAATGACATTTTACAATATCCTATTTTTCATAGCTTCACGTTGTATAGAGGATACAACCACTTTCCGCCATATTCTGGAAGCAATGAGTGGCGCAACTCAACACCGCACTGCCTCGTTACCGAGAAAATTAAGTATCTGAAGATCTTATAAGATGTGTTGGGAACTATACCACCATCTGTAATAATTTATATGTATCTGAAGATTTTATAAGATGTGTTGAGAACTGTGCCACCATCTGTAATAATTTATATGAAACATTATCATATTCTTTAAACCTCAAAAAGCTCATAATCTGATAATTGGAAAAAGATGTACATTTCAGTTTTCTTGCCAACATTTTAAAGAAAATGTTGTTTTATGTGCAATAGTGTCTTCCACATAACAGTAAAAATATTTTGTACAGTTAAAAATAGACAATTTGGTGATTATCAGAAGTCGTTAAAAAGAAAAATAGATATATTAAAAAATAAGTAATTGTATATTAATTAACAATCAAAATTAAATCAGGTTTACGCTATATCCCGATATGCTGCCTCCAATCTTATAAGTCAATAAATATGTAAATTATGATATTGTGATCTATTTAACTTATAAAAATTAAAATTGTTTGTTTCTAACATGTAAAGGCAAGTTTTCTTGTAGCAATATTGTAATCTATAGCAGTTTATTTTGTTTTGCAGGAATACTATTTGTATAAATTAAGACAAATGTTTATAAGCAATAAAAAAGTGTAAGGTGCTTATTCGTTTTATTTCTGCATTTTTTTTTATTATTGTACCATAAATTATTTAGACTCTTTCAAAATCATTTGGAAGTATTATTGCTTAAATAATGTAATAATACTTCCAAATGATTTGAAAGAGTCATAATTCTGGGTTTTGAATAACGATTTAAAACCAAGTTTTAAATTTCCCGCAAATTGTTGTTTTGGTGGGCAACCCGATAGATAGCAGCAGCATCGTTTTGTCACCCATTTTTTGTATGAAGTGAACATTCTTTAGGTAAATGTATTCTGTGGTGCAGACGTTATGTCAACGAGTGTTTTGTAAATGTATTCTGTGGTCATTGTTGACCAGATATGTCAATCGGCCTCACATATTATTTTTCTCAATAATTATGTCTTCAATTGTTTCCATCTCATTTTGTAGATTAAAAGTTAACATTAATTAAGAAACACAATGCGACTTATTTGATAGTTATTCTAAAAGGAGTGATCGCTCGTGTTACACATAAAGATGAGTAACATTTTAATCAAGGAACATGTATCTAGAAAAAGCGTAACTCCCAACAAAAAATTTTGCCAATAGCTTTACACACTTATACAACTAGCGCCAACTACATTTTATAGCACCAAACTTTTTAAAATGAGCGGGAATATTTAAATTAAAGTACAATTATACAGAATTGGGCAAATTTTTATTACAATCAATTATCAAATATTAACAATTAATCATTTGGTAGTTTGAAATTCGAATTAACAATAAATTAATTCTGCAAAAAATTATTTTTGTCAATTTCAAGGACAAAAATGAAATGTTCATTTTTATAATATTATTAATTCAACAAAAACAAATGACCAATAATTAATATTTAACAGTCAACCGGCTTTATCCAATAAGAAATTTCACGTGGTGCGAGAAAGCAATGATATGATGAAAAATTGTTCAACTTACATTCGACAACTGATAAAGCAAGACAATAGCAATTTTCTTTAATAGGTAAAGAATTATTACAAAAAGAAAAAGTTTGAGTCGATTAAACAATTTAGAAAATGCGTGGATTGTTCAGAGATGGATAAAAAGGAATGTGTGGTTAAAATAGTGAGTTTAAGCCCACAAGTATTATAGTCGTCGAAAGAAAAAATCCCCGTGAATGCCTCGGCGAAGTATCTAATGTCTGAGGTACTATATGTTATAATAGTATTTATTATATAGTATTTATTAGTACATTAAATTAAAATAGTAATATGAAAGCAAGTTTTAAATCTTGTAACATAGAAGCAGCCTGAGAGGGTCAAGCCTACAAGTAACGTAAAATGGACTTGTGCCAATTATCTATAAAACACACACAGTCAAAGAATAGCTATGTGTGTAAGCAAGATTTTTTGTTGGAACTTACTATACCCTAACCAGAGCAACATAGTCACCTTGGTGACTCAGCTCTTAAAATGAGAATAAAAAAAAAAAAAAACTTACTATACCCTCTTTTTAAAAATGAAAAATATCGCATTGTGGATCCATGTACAACAGGACCAAGCAAAAGTGTACGAAAGTGTAGTTGACAGTGTGCATTTTGTGATACTTTTATAAGATTTATTTTATAAATAGTTTTAAAATGGCTCAGACCGTAAGACGCCCCATCGCGGGCAGGTACCCCTCATGTTATTTACCAGATAGATTAAAAGAGAGGAGAGCCAAAGCAAGAGCATTGAGGTGAGTAAAGAAATAATACACTGTTATATCGATGTTTTTAAACGTGTCACGTACGCCTTTCGGGTATTTAAGTGGTAAATAATTTCTGTTTTAAAATTTCGCACGTTATTTAAACTAGTACTTTCATATCCTTTTTTATCAGACAATAAACCTATTTTTTTGTCTATTGAGGGTAATTTAATAAGATTTATAGCATTATTTAAAAAGTAATGTTTACACATGTAAACATTGAGTTGTCAATATTCTAATTACTATTTACACATAATTAACTTAGAGTTAATTCTCTAATGATGTAGTTATTAAAATTACAAGAATGTTTATCATAATATTATGTTCTGAATAAATATGTTATCAAGTTAATATGCATGATCATGAAATAAAGTCAGTGACTGAACAAGAAATTATCCCCTGATTTCTTACCCTTATGGTTGGCTTAATTTTAATTTATGAGAGCACTCTTATGGTTTTTACCTATGTTAAAAAATATGATAATGTAACTATTCAGTAAAAGAAGCTTTGGCTTTGCATAGTCGCATCTCCTTGCTGTATGTTCTCTACCCAATACATCATAGTCTTCTGAAAACTGTTTGACACAGATTTTTCTTACCACACAGTATATCACAAGCTTAAATATCATCCTCACCATTTAGATGGTGCAACTTACTTCATGTGGCATTGTTTGGTTTTTTATGAATCTTCATGCACCATACAACAGTGTAATGGCACAACTGCGGCAGTGTCTTTTGGTTCCTACAAAAAACCTGTCTATCTCCACCTTAAAGGACCTTACCCATCTAAACCCACCTTAGTTAAGAATATATTTTATATATTGCAATATATTTCCATTTAATATGTTTACATAAAAATCCCATTTATGTGTCAGGTTAGAGCAACAAACGATATCAGATAGACCTGAAGATTTTGTACGTTATTCTGATAGTGATAGCGAGGAGGAGACACCCGCACAGCAACATAGAATATTGAGCACATCATACAGCTTTGTTGACTATATACGATCTAGGGAAATACAGGCTCCTGAGGTGAATTTTTGTTTATTTATGCTTTATTGCTGTATCTTGCATATAACAGGGTAGGCCAAGGTAACCTAATGTTAAAAAACTGACCAAAGCCATTGTAGCACAGCATCTGATGTAAATATAGTTTTGAGGTTGCTTTCCACTTAAGAGGAATAATTGCATTACCTTGCTTTAATGATAAAATAAAGAGCAACATTGAATGCCCTACTCGACAACACACTATGTAGTGTTTTAAAACTATATGGCCATTCCTGCTGTAAGCGGATACAGTGTGAAGCAAAAAAAATACAATAACAAAATATTTTTTTAATGTGCTATTTGATATAACAGCAATGCTCTTCCACAATCAACTTTGTTATCACTTAAACAACAGAATATTTATGTTATTAAGTATATTTTTTTATCTTTCAGCCTAGATCAGTGGACCCCTCATACGGGACCAACTATATGCTTACTCACCACATGTTCCGTGAAACACCAGTCACTTTAGGCAATATGGACAAACTCTTCTGTTCTCAATGGCTCTCGGACAGACAGATTATTTTCGGCACTAAATGTAATAAGGTATGTGTGGTTTTTGTTTGCTTGTTCTTTTTGTAGTAATTAATGTGGAATCTTATTACTTAACCCAAATAAAATTTACTAATGGCCTAGACATGGGCAAAATGTGTGATTTGAACACAATCTGAATTTCTATAAGTCTTTAGTGAAGTTATGGATGGATGGAGAGACCACATTCCCACAAATGGGGATCAACCATTTGTGGGAATGTGGTCTCTGTGGTAGACACTAAGGCGGTACAAAAAAAAATCATATCTATATATTTTTATACTTCCCACTTCGCTTGCTTAAGCAAGAAAGTTGAATCTACTAATAAGTCACTGTATTCCAATCTCGGCCTATGTATCATATTTCCAGTTATAATTTCTTTAAGAACACAACAAAACAAAGGACAAACTTCCCTTGGTTAAAAAAAATTAAAATCACATTAAAAATAAATATATTTTTTTACTTCCAGTTAATGGTATACGATGTAAGATCGAGATCGTTAGACGCAATACCCACGCTAACGCCGCGAGCGCCATGGCCCGGCGTTGACTACCAAGCTGGAATACACGCCTTACAAATTAATCCTTCTAGGTAAGAAATACTAATTATATGCAACCTTTGATTTTTTTAGTAGAGAAACCTATGTAACAATATTTTTTATATTTATTTTTAATTTTCATTTTCTTGCTTTGGTGCTTCAAAAAAATTGGAGATTGGAATGTCTTAATGAAGGACGAAGTGTCTAAAGATTAGGTTCCTAGGTTCCCTCTGCCTATCCTGTCATGTGCGGGATACAACATGAAGCTAAAAAAACTTGTGCAAGTGGCTTAGACAGGTTTTTTGTAAGCCGCAAAAATAAAAATACTCTAAGCATCAGTGACGTTTTATGATGTCGCTTGATGCTGAAAGCGTAAGAGGTATGTAGAGACCGTAGCGTTGGCGCTTCGTTCTTTCCGACTACCCCCCAAAGGATAAAGCGCGGCGTTGAGTTCTGCACTCAACACGCTGCGTTGACTCAACTTGCAGAGCTTCTAGAATTCGGCAGAAAGTGAGGAAAGGAGTGTCTTAATACTAGGTTCCCTCTAGGTGAAGCTGATTCAATTTAATTATTTAAATGGTGTCTATATGTAAATTATTTTTTGTTTGTAGGACACTATTAGCAACAGGTGGAACAAATCCGTCTGAACTAGCTATCTATAGATTACCTACACTTGACCCGTTATGTGTGGGGGAGGCCCATAAAGACTGTGTAAGTTTAATTAATTTTAATTTAAGTAAGTAATGGCGCAAGATGGCTCGATTCTTGCTTAGGGGAAGGAAGCATTAAATATTTTAATTACTTTGCTCTGGTAACGAGGCATAGCTCGTCGTTAAGCTACGCCATTTAATACAGTGCCTTAAGAATTTGCCTTAAGTGTGGAATATGAATATATAAATAATATTTCCATTATTCAATATTATTTTAGGAGTAAATAAGATCTGGCTATATTTATGGATAAATAAACAGGGTGGAAAAGGCAGCACTCCTTTTATGGAAACAGCATATAGGGTGAAATATTTCAAACCCAGACCTAAAGGTACCTCAACAGTTTGGATGTAGGATTTTTTTTACATTTCACGATTTTTATCCATATCTGTATTTTGTGACGCACACATACACATACTACTGCAAAACGACTACGTGTGTGACATTGGTATAATATATGGTATGGAATTTGTGAAAATATTATCAATACAAGTAGCGGGACAATGAGTGATTCTTGTTGGCTTTAGAAATAGATTATCTAGGTTATATGAATTTAGTAATGACCTGAATCTAATACAAGTGGTAGAGTTATCTAGTAAATTAATATTAAAATCACCACATACTACTATTAATTTCTAATATCCAGATAATTTTGCAAGTACTTGTTCTAAAATCATTTCAAAGTCTTCATATAACCCAGTGGGAGGTCTGTATACACTTACAACAATGAAATGCTCAAGCTCAGCACAGGCCATTTCAATAGTCTGCTCAACAGAGAGGCTCACAATATCTTTACGTTCTTTAAATTTGAAAGATTTTTTCAAAATTATCAAAGAGCTACCGCGATTTGCTTTTTCTTTGTTGAACATATTAGCTACTTGGTGGTTATTGAAATTAAAAATAGCCAGTGCTCTGTAATGCAAAATACATGAATATTATTCCTATTTAAAAATAACTCAATTTCTAAGTCTTTATTAAACATCCCTTGTATGTTTTGATGCACCAAGTTTATATCGTTGTCATTACAAATTCTATTTAATTTTACATTACTATTTATTTCATTAATCTTACCGTATAATTTATTGCCAGAGATGGCCTCTATTGTCTCATTATTTAATTTAAATAAATTGGAATGGATTCCAAACATGTTGTATTACACTGTTCAATAGGAACATTGGTCTTTATAGCCACAGTATTGGCTAAGTTATATTGTAAATAATAAGATAGCATGCTTGCTATGTGTCTTTTGTAAAAATTAGATAGGTGTAGCCTATCATCATATCATATGTAAGGAAATGTAAACATAATTTTTTTTAACATTTAAATTCATTACTTGTAAATGGTAGTCTTGTAATATTTTTTTATTTACATTTACCTTTCCCCCGATCAAAATAATTACAATGGTGTTAGGACAGTGAGTATTAGTAAGAATTTTATTCATTATTTGGGAGTAAGTAGCTCCCGGCATACAATAATTTAATACTGATTGTGCCTTACAAATCTTATTTAAAATCACTCCCATATTTTTCCCCAGATTGTCACTATATACTACAATATTACTTTGATTTTGTGTAAGTATGGGTTGTGACTTTAATGACATCTCCCCTGGGTGGCTACGTGTGAGCGCTTGACACTCGCAGACATAATTTTTAGTGAATGACTCAAAGCACTCTGAATTATGAGTACTGATCTTAAGTAGCTCATCCATAGAAGATATGTGCTCTGCAATTTGACTCTGAGCACATTCATATTTATCAGAAATTGTTTTTACTTTATTATGTAAAGTGGCTATGTCTAACTGTAACGAACTCACCTCAGCTTCATAAAATAACTTATTATTTAACATATTTTCAGAAAGTTTATTAAAATTATTTTTTAAGATATTTCTTTCTGTGGCTAATTTGGTGTAGCTTTTACAAATATTTTTTGTTTTAATAGTTGCTGATTTTTTTTAATAAATTTATTTATTTTGATGTATTTTTTTAACTTATTTTTACTATTAATAAGAACTGGCCTAGAAGTCCCCGAGTCATCACCAGTCAAATCTATTGTTGAAATGTCATTTTTATAGGTAATGACTGGAGAAACCAGAGAAGGTGTCCTAACCAGTTCCTCAAATAGGCTTTGGGTTTGAGAAGCTTCTTGTTTTAAACTATTATTTTCTAATGTACATATAGTTATAGCCCGACACAAGTGTTATTGCATATGGGAAGCACGCCCGGTAAATTGCGCAGAACGCGTATTTCGATATCTGCACATAGACGCCCGCTCACGCCGCACCGATTCCCCGCGAAGACTCGCGGGGAATCGGTGCGGCGTGTGACTGGGCGGTCATAACATTGCGGTACAGTCGAGCGCAACACTGTCAGTTCATTAATATGAAATATGAATATAATATCATATGTACAAAGTGGCGTAGTACAGCATATTTATCTAGTAATATTATAATAATTATTGTGTTAGCTTAAGCAACATGCAAAATCAAGTTATGGATAAATAAATTAAAAAATTAAATAAAAAACTGAATTGACATTATTATAATAGGGCCACATACAAATCTTCTTCAATCCAAATTCATTGACAAATATAAAAGCAAGCAAGCAAAACGGTAAAAGGAATTTTTGTTTACAATTAATTATATTCTTGTTTGAATCATATAGTGTGAGCGCGATTGTACTTATAAAGATGTGTGGGTACGAATTTCCTGTAAGGACGTAGCGCTCACAATGACGCACAGTAACTTGTATGGCAAAGGGATACCAGATTTTATATTTTTAGATTTTATTTTAATTTACCCAATATTTAATTTTATTTTATATTTTTGAGAGTATCTTTGAGAAGTTTAAATATTGCCACATATTTATTTATCTATATTGCATAGTATATAAGCTTATGTTGTGCATACTGAATGTTTATGTTGTACATACATGTAAATAGGATATACATATGTAAATAAACATCATGTTTCATTAGTTATATAAGCAGTAGCTTAGATATTATTTATAAATTATGTTACTTTTCGGGCTTGTTTTGATTTTATTCTCGACGACGATGAACAGTTGATTAATTTTCAATATTTAGATATCCTCATAAAATTTTCGTTTTGTATAATTTACTACAACCTAAAGGTGATCAGATATTTTAATGATCATATAGGTAAATGTGATTTCCTAAGCGTGGGGTAAAATAACATAACAGGGTAACACTGATCGAACGTTTTCTGTGCATACGTATTCTGCGCAATTTACCGCGCGAGCTTCCCATATGCAATAACACTTGTGTCGGACTATACAGTACAGTAGTCCTTAGCCTCATGCAGTTTTAATTTAAGATTATCGGCAAGCCTGAGAGCTTCCTCATATTCTTCTCTGCACTGGTCAAACCCATTTACTATTTTCTGCAGATTATTATTTTGTTCTAATAATTCTGAATATTCTACATAAATTTTTGACAAATCGGTTTTCATCCCTTTCTTTCTTTCTTTTTTTTAGTAGTTGTTCGCACTGCGTCTTATATGACTTTAGTTCCTGGAGCGTCGACTGGAGCTCATCCTCTCCCTGAAGGGCCTTGGTACCACGGGTCATCATTTTTATTTATATCTTATATGCAATAGTATGCTTACAGATGATAGTTAGGGCAGTACGAACTTATGTTACGAACGTATGTTGTTAGTTTACAAGTGTTTATATGTGTTAGAAAGTAAAGGGAATGCAATAACCAACAAAGAATGATGTTAGAATTTAAAGTTTACTTCGTTACCTGCGCGATGACAGTTGACGAACAATACACAGCACAAATACTATAAAGTCACAAATTTAATGTACTGATGTATGATATTAACAGTCCAAATATCTATATTAGAAACCTGTCGATAAATTACACCAAATTTAACAATAAAAATTATAAAATTTGAATTAATTTTACTTGAGAAGTTGGAATTGGAGAAGTTTTTAAGACGTTTTTATGTTAGTGTTGCCACAAGAAACACAACACATGTTATTCTTTACAAAAGTTTTACAATAAAAAGATAATTGTATTGTTTATTTTGTTTAAAAAAATAACTTTTTCATTTGTGGGATTTTTTTTTCTTAATTATATTAGACTTTTATAGAGTAATTAAAACTGGTTTTATTTAAAATAGTGCTTACAATTCTACCCTGCATATTTATAATACAATGTTATATAACAAATTGTGATATATGTATTGTTGTTAATGCGGTTTAGCCTTATATGCCTATGATATTCATATTAAATCAAAATTTAGCGTAAGGTGTCGCACTCTGTTTTATCTTACTATTCGATAAAACCTAAAACACCCTCCAATATCCAGATCCTGGACATGTGTTGGTTGGACGACGAGTTTCTGGTGACGGGCTCGCGAGAATCCAAGCTGGCGCTGTGGCGCGCCCCGGACTTCTCCCCGTCCAAGCCGTGGCCTGCCGCGCCTCTTACCTACATGGCGCCCCTGGTGCTGCAGGACTGCAAGAACGGTGAGTGCACCCACTGGAGACACTTAGCTTTACTTAAAGGCAAGCGTTGTAACAAACAGCAAATAATTTAATTAATTATAAATTTCTAATGTTCTATTCATTATTTATTTTCAACACTATGCTATTTATAATATCCATAAAAATGGCGTGTCCCGCCTTGGTTCGCTTGGATCGGATATATTTGGTAGTCATTCGGCCACTATCGAGTTCACAATCAAGTCAAATGACATAAATGTGGCGAACTTCACATCGTACAAAGTCACACAAATATGGACTTTAATTCGATAATAGAAAGGTCACATTTTACTTACATTAAAATACGGCATGTAACAAAAATTAATAAATAATATTTTGTGTGGATTTGAGATCACGTGTGGAAGTGTGATTAAATGTGTGGTCACATGAGTAGATATTAAATCGCATATCTTTGGGAATGAAATGCTCGCCCCAGTCTCTTCCAAAGCATCATTGTCAGAAATGTTAATATTGTTTGGTTTTATTAAAAAAAAGTCCCTCTGAGTTTCTTACGTCGGTTCCTCATAAGTCTGAGGCAGTACTTTAGTAAAGTTGTGGTAGAGTATTTGACGTTCAAAAATGAAGTATGTAACTTTTTATTTTGAATAAAATTATTTGACTTTGACATATGCGCATACATTGCACAACCTACATACTTATGTTGTTCTTTGATGTGTCCTAGGTCACAAGGTGCGCGCTGTGGCGTTCAACCCGAAGATGCGCGAGGTCGCGGCGCTGACGCTCAACGGGTACATCCACTTGTACAGTGCCGCTTCCTTCCGGCAGACCCACACGCGCAAGCTGCCCTCCTGCCAAGACATCGTGTGCCTCGCCACGCAGGTACGCACACGCAAACACATACATGTTTGTTTGTCTTCTTAAAACTCAATCTTACTCAAAAAAATTTTTATATTACAACTTAAATTAAATAAAAAAATCAATTACTGTAGCCGAATATTAATTTTAATCTCATATATGATATCTTTGCATGGCAAGCCAGTTGTGGGGCTGGGGCACAAAGTGTGACTGTAAATCAACTGGTTGTGTTTCGATCCCCTCTCACGGGAATGAAATATTTATTTAAATTTATATTTTCAATTTTTCGCTCTGATGACGAGGCAAAGTGCGGCGTTGAGTTGCGATATTCAACATGCAATGCCTCTAGATTTCGGCGGAAAATGGAGAATGGAATGTCCTTACACTAGGTTCCCTCTGCCTACCCCGCTGTATGTTTTGTACAGCGTGAAGCTGATTTGATTTGATTTTGGACAGCAAGAAAGCGGTATCTACGCCATCGGGTGTAAGTCCTACACGCTCTTGGTAGACTGTCGGACGTTACAATCTATTAAGAAGGTAACCTCGAGGTACAACGGCCTCGGTGTCCGCTCTGTCAGCTTTAGAGGCGACATGCTGACTATTGGGACTAGTCTTGGTTAGTATTGACTTTATTTAGCTTCATATTTCATCCTGCATTCAATTTGTATATGTTCTTTTCACAGCGCTTAATTTTCGACAATTTTAGATATTATGTTATAATATGTGTTGAGTCTTTGATAGTGGGCACGTACACTTTTCTACTATTTACTATTTTGTCCCGTTAATTGTTTTAATATACTCCTTTGTAACTCTAAGGTAGTTATTTTAAACGCTTATAATGTATTGACGCCGTCGTGACGCAGGGGCACATATGATTTTTATGTGACGGGTACCCAGGTGTCTGGAGCCCTTCCGTGTGGAGTAGCGGAGTCAACGCCGCGCTCTGCTTCATACCAGACCTTTTGAAATGAAAATATTTGATTTTCTCGAGTAGTAATGGAACTACTCACACGCTTGTGCCCCTGTGCCACGACTAGCCTCTAATTATAAGTTAATGTGATGTGTCATAATTAGTTACTTATATTTGACCACAGCGATTCGCCACAGATAATAATTAGTAAATATAATTAATAACTGTATTTACGTTTTTCAGGGATGCTCACGTTTTACGACCTCCGGGCGGGCAAGTACTTGGAGAGCAACATCCACTCGTCCAAGACGGTGACTCTGAAGGTGTCCAAAAACACTGTGTTCCCGGAGGAGGGGCCGGAGGGTTACCAGCAAATGCGCAATGTGCCCGCAATCTATACTCATTGTTACGACTACAGCGGCACTCGCATCTTCATGGCCGGCGGCCCGCTCCCCGCGGCTCTCACCGGGAACTACGCTGGGATATGGCAGTAGCGAGGCAGAAGGAACCGGGGAACCCAGTGTTGGGATACTCTAATTTTGAAGGCAATGCATATTGAGGGCCGCAACTCACTGCCTAGATAGCATAGCAAATTTCCTCCACTGGGGATCAAACCCACAACCAGACATGTTTACAGACACACACTTGTGACCTTATGGAAGGATTGGCCTCTTGATGGCTTCTTCTTACTTTGAGAGGTTAATATATGTTGTGTGATCATTGTCGCTTTAAATTAAAATAAAAGAAACAAATATTATTTTATAAATGTATATGTAAGTGGGTGGTGGTGATATGAAACAATAAGTCAATGTTTCATGTTAATGTTTTGAGTTTATGTTTTTATTTGGTTTTTTTATGTTTTAAGTTTATGTTTTTATTTGGTTTTTCTTTATGTTTTTATAGA